>JBBPDB010000153.1:4926552-4958936 GCA_037974465.1 Brachypetersius altus
TATAGTCCAGTAATATCCAGCTATATTTGGCTGGACAATCAATATTTTAGCATTTTTTCCAAAGCTGTACAGCTAAATGATGTACAGTTATAGCAATGTACTTTCACATAAATCTAGAAAAATGTGAGTGAATGCAGTTCAGCATTTTTCATACAGCTAGTGCCATATTTGATTAAAAGGAAATTAAAGGTCTGGATTGACAGTAGCAAATATTTGGTAATCAGGGCTGTGCCTTTTTCAGTTTCAGCACTGTTTCATTTGGTGTATGCAGATGAGTCATGGCAAACAGTGTAAATGTCAGAGATTTGGAATGATCTGTTATGTTCTATTGCAATGAAATGCACTCTGAATTCATAATTAAAAACCACAGAAAGACAGTAAGTTCATTTTTTAGAAGGAAGAAAGAAATACGAGCTTAAAAGATTCCACGTGAAAATTCCCTGTGAGCTGAACAGCTCTTTTTTGGATCTGGACAAACGTTTTGTGTTTTCCTGTATTTTTAATGCTATTCACGGTTCCAGCAGTGAGCCTGTACAGAGAAGTTTGGTTAGTCAGTGTTTCTGCAGTGCATAAGCTCCATTTGTCATGAACCATGTCGCTTCATGTTACAGTATGCAGTAGTAATCATAGATATAGTTATGACTTGTAAATCCAAGACATGTATATGATCTAGTAAGTGAACTTCAAAGCAATGTCAAGGACAAGTACAGGTTTAGTGCAGCCCTTTTAAGGGCTGCATAAAAATGGCATAATCTAAACCTGTATATCAATTTTCTACATGGTACAACATAGCATATCCGACATACTAAAATGTACTGCTATGGAGGGACTACGACTCTGTTTACACCTGGTCACTTCATGTGTCAAGTACCTGGATTGTATCCTGCTGAGACATTAGCCACATGCATTTCCATGCATAGTCAACTGCATCTCTGATCAGCCACACTGAAATTCAATTACTATGTGGTGTGAAATATGCAAATCAGCTCATACACAACAGCCAGTCACCTGTGCTGTTCCTCATTTTTCTGCTGTATTCAGAAGAAAAGCCCAGTCAATGTTTACAAGAATGGGGCTATTAATAAGAATGATCCTCAGTGTCACTGCCCTCCGTGAACCACATGCTTTAAAACACGGTATATTGTATCGAAAAACGATGAACTGAATTAGAGTTTAATCAAACTGCTGCTTTATTTGAGCTGAATGGCTCAACCAAAGTGGGCTACGGAATTCAGAGTAAACTCACGTCAGAAGACAAACTGAAAGAGCAGCGATTGGCCACATTAAGTGTCAAAGGACGCTCTCTTCCACAGGCAGAACTGTAGAAGGAGTCACTATGACAGTACTGGGTGAGATTCTGGTTGTCAAATGTGTCTTGGAGAGACAGGTACATTTGCACTGCTATGACATGATTGAATTCATCTGTTTTAAACATGTATTGGGCGAGTTTACACTTGTATTTTTGTGTGATTCAACTTTATCCAGATATAATCCTGTTACACAAGATGCATGAAGTGATCACATGTTAATGGTGTCTATGTTATCTGTCACTATATAGAAGGTGTTGGATACTGCCATTGTGGATAGAGGATGTAATCAAGACATTATATTGAGATCATAAATAAAGTCTTTTATTTAGAAGCTCATGATCCACCAGAGTAGAAACAAAAATCAAGATTGAGTCGATGCCTGTGTGTTAGTTTCTATCAGTGTTTGTCATAACACTGGGTCTCAAAACAAAACAAAAAAGCAGAAAATAAATTAAGCCTGTTCACATTAAATAAATGTGTTAATATTTATCACAGAAAATGGTGTATTGTACAACAGACAATAGTTGTAGCTAGACCATGCCAGCAGGGACTTTCTGCTTCTGTTGTTTTTCTGTATTCTTTATATGGAGTATGTCATGCTTTGACCACTCTAACTCAAAAACATCTGCACTGACTGGTTTAGGAAAGCCAAATCAACAACAGCGCCTTTAGTCTGTATTTTTATTGCTATTAAGGTTATATGAAAAGGCTTGGATTTCAATATTTTGTAGTAAGTCTATAAAATCTGTTACCCAAATGTTCTGCCTTTTTTGATCTAAAGGATGAACATCAATTTAGCTATGGTTGACAAATGTTGGTGGTCAAAATTTCAGTCGCAATGTAAATCTGATCTAATTTATAAAGATGGCATGATACTTTTTTCCAATTATGAAATTATAAGGAACATCAGATTTAGATTGGATTTCTTCTGTCTTTCTTCAATATCCAATCCAGCATTTCCTGCTGATAATAGGTTGATGAAGTGTTGCAACAACTCTATCATTTTTGTCCTAATAGAAACAACAGTGGTCTCAGATTGCACCATTCAACATGAAGAATATTTTTTTTAAAAAGTAGCAGTAGTGATTTTCATCCACCCAGAGGTTAAAAGCATTTGTTATGTTTATGCATGGGATGCTCTCTATCTGCTGGGGTGGCCTGCTCAGTGTAGATTGCCTGCTGCTCCATCAAACAGTTAATTACTATAAATTGGTATAATATTGACATAGATATAAATAATATGCAGGATGCAGAGCAAAGCTGCGGGGTGTGGTTCACGTCCACATTTAGCGAATGAATCATCTTGTGTGTCTCTGCATCCACACACAATAAGCTTAGTGAGGGGTGATGTAAGGAAAAGGCAGAAGGCTGGCGGTCTGTCTCCTTGTGCAGTGCTAATAAAGCTAATGATGTAAGCGTGCATTATGATCCATACAGATGATAGAGGAATGAGTCATCCCCAGAACAGACTTCAGCTCTGGGTTTATGGCCTCAGGTCCCATCGAGGCCTGCTTGACTAAATAAATCTCACCAGACTCTAAGACATGCTTTTAGCCTCATCCGCAGCAAGAGCCGGGCATGATGATGATGTAACCCAGTACCTGAGGCCATCCATGCAGGCATTATGCTTTTAACTGGAAAAAAGTGTGCATACTGTAAGTGGGGGATGTGAATATTTATAGCCTGTATCTTTCAGCTCTCATTCAGCTTATTGTGTTTGAAAATGATAATCATGTCTGGAAGAAGCCGCTCAAAGAACTCCTACACATTTGTTGCCGCTGATTACAATATTCTTTTAATTCTAGTGGGCCTGTAGCTTTGATGATGAGGTTGGGGGTTGTTTGTTGATTTGCTGGTAATAAACAAGTTACTTACCATTCTTCTTTTCTGGATTGTGTTATTTGTATGTCAGAACTGTTGGGAATACTTCAGTAGATGTTTGTGTGGAGGAGCAGTGGTAAGGAGCTTTGTAGGCCTGAAAATAGCATATCTCTCTTCACACTTAAGCAGAGAACAATGAAGGTGGTGCATATCTGCCAGTGCAACAATGTAAGTAAACATCGCCTGAGTTGCTAATCCTGAATCTATTATTGAGTAATATTTCAGCCCTTTCAAACCTAGGTTTATTAATCTTAAAGGGTCATTTCTAACAAGATTAATCAAATAAGTACTATAAAGCTATCGTGTTGCACCAAAATCTGTAACATAAAACACTATTAAACTAAATTTCACTTGAACTGAAATTAATAAGTTCTATTTGGCATTTTTGACATTCTGCTGGTATGTGACTTGAATTCAAACAGATGCCCAGTGGAGAATCTTCAGCTTGGCAAACATGGCTCCATAATGACCAGCGGATGGCCAGTTTATCATTCAATTTGCAGCCAATTCATTGAGAATGTACATAATATATTCTTTCATTGACAGCACTACTAATGGTATCATGTCCTTCCTAGTTTAGAGGGAATCTTTGATTATTTTCACTCTTTAGAATTAAGGTCTGAATTCTCTCAAAATACAATGTTTTTGGATATTTCTGCGCTATGAGGCACTGTTAACTGTGCACCAGGGCTATAACCTTCAGGACCAAAATCCTAACCTTACCAAGTAATTGACTGAATTGAGCCATGTCATTCTGAAATACTGGGAAATTTAATGTCCCTCCAGGCTGAGCTTATGTAATGCTGTTAGGATCCATATCTTTAAGTAGAGTAGGCTGCATTCTGCAGGATCGCTTGCTACTTCACCCTGTGTTCTGCTTACAGTGTCCCCCTGATTAGTATGCAGTGTGACGAGAGTGGCCTTCAGTTTTTCAGCTCTAGCATAAAGCATTGCCACGGCTACCAATATATCTAAATAAAGAAAATAAATATTGGTTTTATTACGGTTATAATTGTTATTTATGAGCTTGGCAGGAGTCCCTGTGCATGAAGATGAAGGCATGGTGGTTACGGTGGCGTGATCATGCCATTATGAAAGACTCAGTTACAGCAATACATCAAGAGAATGGTGGCATCACTGCAGAAATGGTGACACTCAACTGTTTTAGAGTTCATTAGAATGGAAATTGGAAACCATTTTTAACAGCTGTATACAGTTGTTTTGTATCTACACAGTATGTCATAATGTCCAATGCATATCTACTTCACTTCAATTGAAACCCAGGACAAAACATGATGGACATTGAGAGACAGCCTCTATGCTGAGTTTGAGCATGGAAGAATGAAGGAGTAAAGGAATTAAAATTTGAAGCTTGAGCTGGAACCTCACTGTTCACTATGAATTTAAATAGAGATGCAGTTCATAATTAGCTAGCAAGCACCTCTCGAGCGGTGACAAATGCTGGAATATGATGGTGTACCCAGAGAGTGTCCTCTCTCCACTGGTTCGGAGGGATAGCGGGTGAGAAGTGCTTTCTTTTTGATCAGGGCAAATTCAGCTGCTGATGAGGCGTAAGTTCCTCTGTTCAGGAGTGATTTATTCTAATGGGCAGTCAGGGACCTGCCGCTCGGCAGCCGCGCAGTGGGTCAGCGCTTCTGCAAATGAGAGCTGAAGTCAGGCATATTCATTCTGCTGGAGCTTTGAGTCATACACAGCGGAGTCTCAATCACAAGGGTGTAGTGCTTCAATCTCTCCTATGCCCTTGATAGCGTCCTTAAGTGCTGATCAGGAACCGGCGCCCTCAACCTAAATTATATCGGTAAGTGTTGTTCAGTATGAAACCGTAGATCAGAAGTGGAGGCAATGCATATATGTCATGCTGGCTCAGGAAGTGCTTCAGCAAGCCATGTCTTCTGTACCTCTACTGGTATGGATAGCTGAGTGGTTAACCCCATACCATAGGAACGGCCTTGCTCTCCGCAGCCTACATTGCTTTGAATGATCATAGCTGTATTGAGTTTAATAGCTGATTTCCACTCTGAAAAATAAAGGAACCAAAAAGCAGCTCCTTGGCACAATGCCAATAGAAGACATCTTCAGTGAATAGCTCCAATAAAAGAAGCCTTTTTGTGAATGTGATGTGAGTTTAAAAAACCTTTTGAATGCAATCCAACCTCCATATAATATAAAGGTTCTGTAACAACTGAAAGTTTTCTCCTAGAGCTATACACCTAAACCAAGAACCATTCAAAAAACTTTTTAAAGAAGATACTGTTTTTTTAATTATCATTTATCAGGTCTTTAATATCTTTCAAATCTGCAACATAGGCTTATTCTTGTACAGAATAATGGTTATTTGTTAAAAAAAAGTCATCTAAAATTAATCATTGCTTTTGAATTACTTATTACAATCACATACTCAAAGTCAACAAACATCCCTGTTTTATGAAAGATAATTACAGTCATAATAATTGTCTATACCTTATGTGTGCTGTGTGCATGTGCACTTGAAAATGTGACGAAATGTTTCAGTGGAATTAATTGGGTATTCAAAAACTCGAGTATTAGAGACTGTAGGGTATTGTAGCTGTGTCTTTTCACAAAAGGTTGTTGAAAAATATGTAGATATTATAAACATAATGTTAACAACAATTATCGTTCCGTCCGGTGACAAATTGAATGTAAAATGAAAGATCTTCTTCACCTAAAGATGTTCACAAACAGAATTTTGTGTGAATCATCAAAAGAGAGGAAACTGGCAACCTCGATAAAGATGGATTGATGCACTAAAATCAGCAACAAACAAAGTATGCCATTTGAATATCTTACTAGCTTTAAGCTGGTGTATTTAGGTCCCAGCTGCTATAAGCAGTGTTAGCTTTGCACTAACCAGGGTTAGTAGCGGGGGAGGGCAGTAGTACAACAACCATTCCATGCCAGTGTCTGTTAAATTCCTACACAAGCACCTGAACCAAATCTCTGAAAAGTATAAAAAAAACTCTGATGTAATCAACATTCTCTTGCAATGTGACCAGTTGGGTGGCAAAACATTACTAGAAGTACGTTAAAGGTCAATGGCAATCCATTTAGTTTGAGAGTGAACAAGAAGATTTGTTTAGTTTGAATTCTTCAAGTTATTTAAACACTGCATCATTTCTCTTATTTTGATAATTTAAAGAACATTAAAGCATTTTTTTCCAGAATTGTATATCTGGTTTGTTATTTTTTTCCAGAATTGTATATCTTGCAGGACTGATGCTCTCCACAATGCTGCTTAGAAATACATCTTATTTTGTGTTGCTGCCTGTTAGTTGTGATGTTGCAAATTTGCCAACTTGAGCAGCACGATGTCATGCGGTGTTTCATTTCTCGTTCTGGACACTTCACATGGACCAAGACGGCTTCTTGAAACACTTCAGTAAAAAAGTGATTATATCACTTATAATTCCTGCCCCCTGCTAATGTTAACTAGCTAATGGGATTTAACAGGATGCATTTTAAAATGTACTCATTGTAAAAGGACATAGATATAATGCATTGAATAGATATACTATAATAAATGTAAATAAAATAACCCCATGCCATTTTATACAACATATGCTCTGTGAATCCTCTTCAGATACAATTTTTAAGAAAGCTTTTTGTTCCACTGCATTGTGATACTGCTTAAAAACATAAGTTTATCTATATATAAAGGTCTATACATAATGCTAGCTTTAAGACATTGGTTACATTCGCTATTAATATCAGATCAAAGTGAGCCTGGTGATCATCATCCAATCAAAACAGAGCACATTAACACTTACCCTTTTCAAATCCAGCAATGGAATACAGATATTGATCTGATATAATTTCCCTGTGCAATATGGGTAATAATGGCTGGTGTGGCACTGGAGCAGAGTAGCCAGGGCCTTTCAGGCTGTGCATTGCTTAAATCTTTAGAAAACATTTGTTAATATCATGGCAGTGAGTTCCTGAAATGCTCAGTAAAGTTATGGATGCTTTGCTTAGCAACTAAAACTGAAACATAGTCAAGAGAAAAACACAGATTAAAATCACAGCCAGGACAGGACAGGTGGGAGAACTGAGCACTGCACACCTCAGACAGCTTTTCTGCTTTTATACGTGTTAGACTACATTCAAAACATATGCAAAAGGCTAAAAATAACTTGTTTACTGAGAGAGGCGAGAAAATTATCGAAAGTTGTGGGTGTGTGACATTAGACCGTGATTGTAGCCAATTTACAAGCTTGGTACACGCATACACATGTTCTCCAATATCTGATTAGAATGTGTGCTTGACTACCACAGATTCAGCACAGATTGCTTACAAACGTGGGTTACGCTTCTTTTTCAAATGCGCACAAAGCACGCATTTTAATGCCAAGTGTAAACAGCACCAAGCTTTTGCTGGAGTAACATATGTTACCTTCGTAGACATTTGTCTTTTTGAGGATTTAAAATGCTGCTTATGAAGCCAGCTCACATGGATTTGAGCCCCAGCCTTGTGCTGAGTCTGAATGCAGATCAGTGTAGTGGGCTGTACAGGTATGGAAGACTATTAGATGGACTTAACTGAACCCCGGTCTGACTTCGCAGTCTTGGCTCAGTGCCAAGTGGAGGTGTCCCAGTGGCGATGCCCGATAGACGGACCTGACTGTGACCTACTCAACTGCTTATCGATGGCTGTTGAGGAAATTGTTCAGACACACTTTCGCAGAGCTGTATCTCTGATGAAGCAATACGCCAGAGCGAGCACTCATCCACACACCCTCTTCCTCCTGCCACTACTGATCTACTGAACTCTCACCTCTGTAATTGTGTTCCATCCAATGAAATGAATAATGCATCCCTTTGTAATAATGCTAATGCCACCTTTGTAAATGACCTGTAGTACCTATAATACCTTTTAGACATTTAGAATATTTTTTAATAAGCAATATTCATGTGTGCTCTGCAAATGTATTGCATGTATTCTTTGTTTTCGAGCACATACTGTCTCGAAACAAAGAATGATCTGCTATGAATTGGTATGGGGAAACCGCAATGCTTACATTGTTTTCTTTAAATGGCTTTGTTGTGAAAATGTGTAAGAAACAAACCAAATATGGTTTATATGTTATAAATGTTGTCATATTTCAGCCACCAAGAGGGTGATTAAAATAAAATAAGTGTGAAATCTGTCACTTATGCCCAGCTCAGTAATCGAAAAACCCTTATGATGGAAAAAGCTTCTTTCATGGTAGAGAAATTGTTTTCAAGATGAATCTTGATGGGTGTCTGTTGGATAGCGATGAAAATGTTAGCGGTGAAAAAAGATAGTGTTGCTACGGGAACATGAGAAGGTGACCAGAAGTGTGTTTTACATTTCCATCTACATTAAATAATACAGCCTTCATTAGGCTGTTCCTCATATTTTATTAGGTTGATTAAACTGTCCTCTATATTAAGAATGGTTTTACATCTCTAAGATGTTTAATGAAAATCTTTTGTTTTCCATTTTTGTTCCCTAAAGAACAATTTTTGTAAATGAGAGGCATCGGTGTGAAGAGCCTTTAAAGGATATATACATATAGCCTTTAAAGGATACATAGAATCTTCATTAAATGTAAATATTATTTCCAATGTAAGCGCTTTTACAAATACTTTTACTTTAGGTGGAGGTTATGTAACATTTATACTGTTTTTCACATTTACACATCTCACATTCACACATCTCATAGATGGTTTAAAGAACCATCCACTGGAAGATTCTTAAAATGGTTCTTCTATGGCATCACATGAAGACACATGAATTACCCATCCATAATTGGGGGTACTACCTTATTTTAACAAAAAAAGAAAAATGTTACAAACTGCTATTTTCGTCTTTCTGGCGGGTCTGGGTCTTGATCAGGGGGTACAGTACCCCCCAGTAACCTCCCGCAATTCGAACCCTGAGTATAGGCTGCAGACAGTTGTGGAATTTCATATGACACATACAGTTACTACAATGCCACAATCAACACAATGGAATAATGGCAATAATAGAACAATCTGATGCTATATTTCCTTGTCCATAAGAATGAAAGGCAGTAGGACACGTTTTGGATATAGGGGCTAAAGGAACATTTTGGTACTTTACACCACGCCATCGATCTGCTAGTGTCACCATCAATTCCTGTCTTAACAAGCAGAGGCAGTGTCCTGGGTTATTTATGTGGCCCCGGCGGAGAAGACCTATTGATTTATGTACACGGCACTAGCAGTGGATGTGTTGGCTGCGCATCTCCTCGAGACCACAGGTAGGTGGTAGGACACGATTTATGAAACACCCTTTGAAATGAGCTTTGAATATTTTTTTAATCTTATTTGTAGACGCGGGCAATAGCTCTCACGTACGGAGCGTGGTAGGGTGTGATGAAAATCTATTTATGTTGTCCTTCTGAAAACCTGGTGTTTGGAAATGACCCTGACTGACCTGATGGGGATTGATTTAGCTGCAGAACCACAAGTGCACACAAATTAACTTGACTGAAGGAGAGAGGACAGACAGGAAGAGACACAGAAAGGCCAACCAATTGATCTCTGAGACATCAGTCCTTATGGAACGATAGATGGATTAAATGAATGAAAGAGAGCAAGGTAAAACAGTAGCTGTGACTGGCTTTTTTGTTTTTACCTTTAAATGCACAAACATGGGGTTGCAAGGGGTTTGACATATCTAACATATCTAATTTATCTAACAAAGACAGATCTACAAACTCCCATGATAGTGTAAAATTAACATAGAGTATAGCAAAAGAATGAAATGAAAGCATATTGTTACATTTGAATATTTTATAATATAAAATTAATAATGAGGTCGGGGTTAAGGTCACGGGTAATTGGAAACCTGCGGTATGTGTTCAAAGGTTAAAGGTCATTCTAATATGACAGAGCAGTCAGCACTTTGAAGGCTTCCTTCAGCTTTAGAACCTTTAGAAGTCGCCAATATCACTGCTGGCAACAAAAGCATGATGTAATTATACATAAAATCTGTCTCACTTATTGAAACAAACAGAGAAATTCTGTCAAAAGTGCAGATTCATCCAAGAATAGAGAAATTAATGCTTGGATCTCAAAATATTCATCATGCATCGTTTTACTATCCAGTGTAAACACATTTGAGTCTCAGTCAATCTCAGTGCTTCTTCTTCTGACTCCTTAAGAGTTTTTCTTGTCACTACTGACAAACAGGTAATGCTTTGAATTGGATGAAAACAGATTGTTGCATTTTGTGGAAAATAAGAGACTTTTTTTAAACTAAAAAGAAAAAAAAACAGGCCTGAACTGTTAAATGTAATTCATCACTTAATTCGAGCATTAGAAAGGTGCAGTATAATGAAAATTATAACTCCTGATGTCTTGAGGGGTCCTGATGTCTAGACCAGTTCCTCCGTGGGGCCAGAATGTGACACAGAGGGAAATCTAAATGTAAAATAGTTTTTAAAAGTTTACTATAAACAATATTTATAGTAAAAAGCTTTATAAACAACACTTCTCAATGTATAATAAAACAAAAAGTAAGAAATATTTTTATTTCCATTGGTCCTAGCTGCATTGAAGCTCAGTCATTGTAAAGCTACAGATACTTTGTTTATTAGATATAGTTGTTATATGATTTTTATTTACTTAAACAAAGAAATAAAGGGTCAGATACCCATCATAAACACCTCACAAGTATCCCTTATTAGAACACTAGGTGTCTGTTCATGCCCAAAAAAAGCTGTTGTGAAAGCTTACTATGTCATGCTGCTTCTCATATAGCTTAGAGCATTTCATACTGGGTGCTTTTAAGTGCTGACTGAGGCATTTTCTGCATTTGCCTTTAATATTGTCTCTTGTGTGAGTGTAATTTAAAGCAGTCAAGTAGTCTATGTCACTGTCAAAACCTCTTCAATCTTTCATTACTTCAGCTTGTTTTTACTATCAGCAGCACACTCTCTAGTTGGATCACTTTCTAAAAGACGATTGACAAGAACTTTCTTCACATATTGAAAGAGTTGCTTAGCAACAAGAAGTCTTGCAACCAGAAACAACATTAAAAAACGCAGTGTGAACCATCAAGAACTAGAAAGCCCATGCTGTGATGTCATCAACCTTTAAGTCATGTTGTATTCTGCATTTCAAAACAAGATTTGGTACAACAGTAACTTCTCTTCAAATTCAAACTATTATTAGATCAATTAAGTCTGAGGTCAATCGTATTTCCTTAAAAGCGGCAAAGAGTACATAACTTTCCAGAACTTAAGAACTAACTGACTGAGTTTTAGTAGAGAGCCATCCATGGTAGCCAATCAAATTTCTGGCAAGTGGTGCCATCCAGTAACCTCCTCTATAATGATAATAATACATTTTAGTTCTAATGCACTTTCATTTAAAATACAGAATAAAATAAACAACAAATAAAATCAGCAAAAGGTGGGTTTTTAGGCCACATTTAAAAGCGTCCACACAGAAAGTTAAGTGAAATTGACCACTCTGTCAGACGTGAACAAACCACAGCACACAGTGTGAACAGCACGAAATCCTCTCTCTGCATTTAACCCATTCACCAAGTGAAGCAGTGGTGAAGCCAGGAACACAGCGTCCGAGGAGCAGTGTGTGGGGACGGTACCTTGCTCAGGGTACCTCAGAGGTGCCTAGAGGTCTTGGGAATTAAACCCACAACTTCCTGATTGCAGGGCGAAGGCCCTAACCACTAGGCTACCAGCTGCCCCGAGCCCCCATCGCATGAAGTTTAGTCCTTGGAGTTTTGAGAAGGTATGTACCAGAGGAACGAAGGGAGCGTGAGGATGTCTGAGGAGTGAGAAGATCCTTGAGATAGGTTGGGGCAGCTCCATAAACACATTGATGGGTGAGAAGTGATACTTTATATTCAATACAGAGTGAAACAGGGAGCCAATGAAGTGTTTTGAGAATGGGAGTGATGTGACAGTATTTTCGAATCAGTATCCCCAGTATCCTCTAGACTAGCCACTAATAAGGGTTAACACCGGGTAAATATTGGTAAAGTGTGACAAAGAGTAAAGTGGGGCACTTTAGCTTGGTGTTCTATGTCTGCATAGTTCTATGTATGTGATGCTCCTTCTGAGGGAGTGGCATGCTCCATAATGAAACCAGGATTATAAAAATGAATGAGAATGACCTGGAACTGTTACACATATGGACATGGAATGTAAACATGGTACAGAAATAAATCTTGAACAATTTTAAATGTTTTACTGTGTCCTATTTTAACAAACAAATTGGCAAAGTGGACCAGTGTGTCACTAGTAAACTGGGACAGCCGGACCTATGGGTGAATACTGTTTTGTTGTGTATATTATTTATTTACTTGTCAACAGTGATGATTAAAATGACTAAGTACTGACTAACATAGATTCTCCACCCCATTGGAATGAGATCCAAAAGGTTTTGTTGATCTGTTTGGCTTTTCAAAAGCCATTAAGCAAGCTGGGCATTTTTGAATTAAAAGCTTCTTCCACAGACACCCAGAATTTCAATGCAAGTCATTTTCATCATTAAAAGATGTTCATTCATCTATCATCTACTGTCCATTTTCGTTAGAATAAAGTGTTCCACTTTGACAGTGAAGATTCAAGATACTTTATTTGGCACCTACATTGCTATACTAGGACAACGTGTAGTAAAACGAGACCCTGAGACGACCCTTAAGACCCTGCAATAAAGTTAAACTAAGGTAATGAACTAAAGTAATCAAAATATACAGAATAAAATAGATTCCAAATGATCAAACCTTTGACAGATCCCACTTTGACAGTATCACATGAAAATGTTAGGGTTTGGTCAGCAGAGCTAAGAAGGGTCTTTATTACGGTTATTAAAATTCTAGTGTGTTAAACTACATGATACGTATCATGATATAGTGTAACAAAGGAAGTGATCCCAGAAAATGTCCCACATAACAATGTTCACCTACATCTTCACACTGCAGAGGAAACATAGGCCCAGCTCTGCTAAGGCTCCACAACACAGGCATGGTTCGAATAAAAATTAATTTGGATTTTACCATCTTAGCTACCGTCTTTTTTTTTTTTAAAGAGATGAACAGCCATGGTGACCAGCTGTGATGGATCAGGGCTACAAGGAAAAGAAGCAAATTGATGACTGTGAAAAAGCTGTTATTCAGTAGGTCAGTTTCCAGGGGTCTGCTGCTGTCGAGGGGTCAGAGTGTGGGAGCACAGACACGTAGCTAAGGAGAGAGAGAAAGCAGCACCCACTGACTAGCCATGTGGCATAAATGGCACTAGAAATTCAAACCAATCCGTCCTCTATGAGGCTAAAGGCCTTTGTCCTCAGGAACCTGCCTTTATAACACCTGCTAGTGTAAGCATTTTATCTTAGCAACAAATGCATTTTACAATTTGCCAAATCAGTTCTGATCCATCAAGACACCAAGACATTAACAGCAGAAGGAGCTTTAAGTACTGTACTTCTATAGGTGGATTGGGCTAGTTTGTCCAGTACTTCCTACAGATCAAACTGAAATTTGGGGAATTTGGAAACCAAAGCAACACCTTGAACTCTTTGTCATGTTCCTCAAACCATTCCTGAACAATTTCTGCACATGGTTAGAGCAAGTTGTGCTCCGCATGAATGCTTGGACCACTCATGGTAGGTACTAACCACTGCATTCTGGGAACATGCCACAAAACCTGTCATTTTGGAGAAACCGTCTAGCTGTCAGAGTTTGGTCCTTGTCAAAGTTTCTCAGATCCTTACTGTCGACCATTTTTTCTGCTTCCGCCACATCAACTTCAGGAACTGACTTTTTACTCCAACCCCCTGACAGGTCCACTGTAATAAGATAATCAATGTTATTCACTTTACCTCTCAAAAATGTTAACATTGTGGCCAATCAGTGTAAGTGCAAAGTATGGACAGTTCATGACAGAGTTCCTTATATATTAAACACTAAGTATCATACTTCAAAATGAAGTGTTACCATCGTGCAGTTTGTTTGTGCATATACTTCAGTACTTCAGATTAACTGATTTTTTGTGTATGGTGGTTAATTGTCATCACAGAATGTGTTGCATACATGGTTATTTTAGTTTATTAATTCATACTTTTCCCTTGTCTTTGATAAAAATCATTTAAAAGGCAACTGAACAATGTACTCTGCTCATTGATACACAGACACACACACATTCTCAGACGCACCCCACCCTCCCATGCATACATGCACAAAATACATGAATGAATACATCACACACTTTAAAATGCTGGAAGGGAATTTGCCCGGGCTTTTAAGTAGAAAATGCACACTCTGCACACACAGATTAATTCATGAGTCTAGCACTGTGGTTTACAGCCAAATCAACTTCTGTGGAAACCAAAAACTTAAAAAAACACACACAAGAAACTTTCCTTTTATGCTTCTTAATTGGTGGAAAGTTCCAAAAGTTAATTTAGACATCTGTGCTTTATTCCCCTTGTAAATCCTTGATTCAGAAACAAGAAGAAGAAGACTGAGTGAGATGCAAGTCATAGCAGCGTGACCATGTCCGTTTAAACCAAAATAAATTCTTCACTGTCCTCAGAAACCTTAATTGTCCCAGGCACTTCTCAGAAGTCTATTCAAAATATTTCTTGAATGTGGAAATTAAAAAGGAAGAGCTTTAATTTAGTGCAACTGCAGCTAATGCTCTGCATTATTCACAATTCTGACTCTGAGGCAATAAATTACGTCTCAACCAGCGCTGTGCCTTTTAGTGAAAACAAATTGACTTTAGCTGAGGACAGAGCCCTCCAGAGGCATGACTGACACAACCTCTGACCCTTGCACCTGCCATTACTGGGACTTTCCTGCTGCAGGTCAAAGGAGATTTTTTTTTATTTGAGACGATTAAGTCTATTTTGAATTATTTATTTATGTACTTATGTACATTGATGTCAAGATGGCAGTGTGCGTGGATGTCTGTGCAGCAGCCTCTCAATGCAACTCGAAATGTTTGTTATGTAAGTGCTCTGGTATCACGCACATCTTCATTTATGACCATAAATTTCTTCTGCAAAACCAAAAACAGGACAAAACAACACTGGACCTAATGGTCCTGGAGACCCTGTGGGAGCTCCATTTCCTACTCAGAGTGGGCCATGGGACCTCTGGGCAGGGTGGAGCCAGCGCAAGGTCACACAACCCAGAAGCCTGGATCTCATGTAATGATTGTATATTAACTTCAACTCAGTATTCAACACCATCATGCCACACCCGCTCAGCATTTCCACTATGCTGAGCGGGCTGGGCCTCAACACCACCCTTGTAAACCAGATTTTAGATTTCCTGATGTAAAGATAACAATAGACATCAGGAAATCCAGCACTGCTTGCCCCCCCTCACACCATCAACAGCACTACTGTTGAGAGGGTCAGTTCTGGGCGTCCACATCATGGATGACCACTCTTGGTTCCTCAACTCCACCTCCATAGTCAGTAGGGATTGGCAGCATCTGTATTTTATGCAGAGACTGAAGAGAGCATGTTGAAAGTCCATCAAAAGTCTGCTCTGTAGCTGCATCAGTGCTTGGGATGGGAACTGTAATATTTTGGACTGTAACACACTGTGGCAGATAGTGAGATCAGCAAGCTTATCAGTGTGCCTCCACCATCTCTGATTTTTTTTTTTTACCAAACCTGGTGCTATAACAGCCAGGAACATTGTGAAAGACCATTCCCACCTGTTATACGGATTCTTCTCTCTTCTGCCACCTGACAAACGTTATCGAAGCTTCTGCTCTGGTTCTGCAAGACAGAGTTTCACATGGCAGGATATCAGAACTCTGAATGGACGTCAATATCTAGTCCCTACCTTACAAAGTGTCCTTGCAGTGAACTACCTCACTGTATACTTTATATACTTCTCATATTAAACTCGGAACTTTCAATTGCACTTGCACTTTACTCTCTGTTAACTGCCATGGCAGACAAACTTATGTCCTGTTATTTGATGACCTCATGATTTACCACTTACTCAGTGTGGTTCAGTGCTGCTGACTGCCTCTTGAGCAATATATTTAGCGTCCAATATTAGCCATTCTGGAAGGTTTACATCCCATTCCCACTACAGTGTTACATTGTTTTATTGTCTATTTGTTGAATTGTCACTGTCAGAACTTGCACTTTATCGAATGTTGCTATATATTACACTGTGGCCAAGGAAAATGTCACATTATGTATGTGTACACAGCTGCTGCTGATGACAATAAATTAACCTCAAACCAACAGTTACTGGTATTTGTGTTTGTAGGAAATGGATAATGTTGAAAAGCTGATCTGTAGTAATGATGGATGCTAGCATTTACCTTCCCCTTGGAATGTCTCTTAAATCCAAAATCTACACAAGGACATGCGATTATAAAGAAGCTCCTGTTGAGCAGAGCAGGTCACACTCTTACAAAAATAAAGGTTACTGGATGGTATCTTGGCTTAGGTGTATTGGCTAAGGAAACAAAAACTAGAATTGTTATGGAAGCTTTACGTTATGGCAGGTTCTATAAACCTTTAAACGGTTCTCCACACATACCTGCCTCATTTACAAATAGTTACTGGTAGACAAACAAACGTTGCTCTTCTATGACATTGCTTTGAACGTTTTAGACGTGTGACGTTGAGTGAATTCTGAAAACTAAAATTGGAATATAGAGAAACTGGACTGCTAGATTTCTGGTGACATTAAAAACTGCAAATGTCCTATAATAAACAATGAATCCATCCATCCATAACAGTGAAAGCAACAGCTGTAATTTCAAATGATTAAAAAGTCAAATAAAATGATAGAAATGGAGATACAAGGTTTTGTTATTCTATTGTGCTCTCAGTCACTGATGGGCTGCAAGAAAACAGAGATAATACTCCACACTTTCACTTCTAGCACTGACATAATCTGAAAAGCAAATGTGCAATTCTGTTCCACCTGGAGGAAAAGGCTATCAAGAGAAATCACACTATACAGTTTCAACGATCATGTCATTATTCTCTCAGCACCTTAAGAGTATCAGTGTCACCATTTGTATAATATAACCAGTGTTAAAGTAAGTTGAAAAACATCACAGTTTTAATAGCTTTTTAAAAATTTGTCCTGCTGACCGGAAGGTTGTCGCTGTACTGTGTATAATATATGCATAGTATAGTATACACAGCTTTGAAGAAAAATAACTGATAACAGTATTTCTAATTTCCAAAACAAGAAGTGTTCTTTAAATCATAAGTTTAAAGGAAATGACAATAAATCAAAATAAGAGAAATGATTTAAAGAACAGTGTTTAAAGAACATGAATATTTAAAAGAAAACTAATCTCTTCTTCACTCTTAAACAAATCAAAGGCAGTAATTACCGTTGATGTACTTCTAATAGTGTTTTACCATCCAACTGGTCACATTGTGAGAGGAGAGTGTTGATTAAAGCAGTGTTTTTATACTTTTCCTCATTAAATAAGATTTGATTCAGGTGATCACTAATCAGTACCTCATAAAGCAGAATGAGGTGCTTGTGTAGGAATTTAAGACACTGGCATGGAATGGTCGTCATACTCATGGTGATGCTGATTTAAAAATAAATTGCAGTGATCTCTTACTTTTTTCCAGCGCTGTATGTTGTTTAGTACTATAATTACCACACTAATGTGCTAAGTATATTTTGATGAGTTTAAATAATACAGATGTAATTTGATGCATTTGTGGCCTAAATGTACAATGACAGCATACAATGCAACACATAGAAAAGCAGCCATTATTTAAAAAAAAAATAGTCTTAGAGAGAACACATTGCTTCTTACTGATCACTTCACCTAAAACAAAGAATGATCTTTAAATTCAAAAACAGAGAGACTGCAGAGCGTGCACTCAACTTATTAACATTATCCATGTCATGCAAACACAAATGCCAGTAACTGTTGCCTCTTGCCACTATTATCATTAATAGACTTGTCTTCTCATATTTCCTCAAATAAAAAAAATCTCCATTGACCTTTATTTGAATTAATGAGGCTGTATAAAATACCACTTAATCTGACATTTTCGAGTTTTATTACAGGCCATAATATATCTTTGATTGCACCAGCTGTTGGCAATGTGTGGTTTTGAATGCTGATGAGTAGCCTGTATATAAATGAATGAATAAAACTTTATGGCTCTGATCACCTAGGAGGACGCCTTGTTTTTAATATAGAACACAGGAGCACTGAATTCTGAAAATACTCAAAGGAAAACATCAGAGGGAGTTGCAAGACTAGAAGAATGATGCGCTGAATGCAGGTTGAAGAGTAGTTCTATCATTCATATGATCCATGAGCGTCTAAAGTTTCTCATTAGTTATTCTGTCTAGGAAGAGGAGAAAAGAGATTTGTGGTGCTTTGTTTGCCTTACAGGTTTAACTATGGGACACAGGTAAATGAAGTCATCTTTTAGGTTCTCAGAAGGGGCCAATGCCAGAGAGGAAACAGGACTGTTTATCTTTATTTTTCATTTTAATGAACGTGCCAATGACAATGCTTGGCCAACAAATTACAAACACACGTAAATTCATCTAGTGCCCCCGTGTTTCTGCGATAGTTAAAACTCTCAGAACTCAAGGGTGCAATAGTGGACGAATCTCAGGGTCTGTAAACAGGATATACTTTTATTAAAACAGCCACAAACTAAACAAGTGGACAGTGGTGCACACTATGTACTATTTTTTTTGTTCTGTTGGAATGAAGAGGCGATGGTGTGACATATACAGTACTGTGCAAAAGTCTTAGACATTGTCGAAAATTATAGTAAAAGGATGTTAAACACAGACCAGTATTAATAAATGCATATCAACATTTATATCAATAAATATCAACAGTTATTTTATGTATATCAGTGTGTCCAAGGTATCTAAGAGTTTTGCACAGTACTGTATGTGTTAAGGCAAGCGCACCAGTTCTGCGACAGACTCATTAAACTGCTGTGACGGTTGCCCACATGAAATCATGCAAGTGGTACATGACAGCTTGGTGAGGCTTGGCTGTTTCTATGGCAACCTATGTTGCAATGCTCAGCACAACTTGCACTTATGTTGCATCTTGACACATTTTAAAACGCAGTCACACACAAAATTATGTTTGCGTAGCTTGAAGCATTTATGCCATGTATGTTTCGGACCCAAGGATTAATATTCTATATCTACATGGTCTAGAGAGCAAACTGACTGAGTTGTTATGTTTTGAAAGTGAATCGTAAAGTTCTGGCAATTTCAGAGGTTAAATGGAAGAGTTCAACATGCTATATATCCATTGTTAAAGATTCAGAATGTCCAGTTCTGAAAAAAGTCTTAAAGATGACCTCTGGTCAAATTTCATCTGTTGGATGTAATGTGTTATAAAATCCGAGAGGATGGGAGAGCAATGTCATCTAAGGATAAAGAAACTACTGCAGCAGTATATAAAGTTATGCTGTGCCAGAAGTACAGTTTTCTATGTAGACACGAATCAATTTCACATTTAGGGAGACGCAGCCCAAGTAAGTGATGACGGCAAGGTATATCATGAAAAATTCTTAAGTGGGCTTGCAAAATTGTGAAATGTGAACACAGATTTTCAGGTGTGAAGAGGTTCTAAGCGGATCAGATGGAAAAAAGTCACTGCTATGACAACTGGTGAGCAAGGCACTGTTCCCACGCTCTGCTCCCTGGGCGCTCCCTGTAGGTGGCAGCCCACTGCTTCCCTTGGTGAAAGGGTTAAATGCAGGGTAAGAAGTTTACACTGTGTGCTGTGCTGTGGTGTGTTCACTGGTAACTATAAAGACCTAAATTGCTTTACATGATGTAGTCTTATCTTCAAGTTTTAAGACACTGCCCCTGAAGTTTTAATTCCTTGTGAAATGTTTATCACATTTAATCATGGCCACCCATTCAGCCCACAACAGAGTGAAGAGATAAGGACTGTTTCTACAGAGTTACTGGAGCAGGTGGTGAAATGTGCTGTTTCTGACATGCCTGCATATTGTTTTTCAGCTCCGACTGCTTTCTGAATGCAATACAGAGCAGAGTTCATTTAAATATATATCACATATATATACATCAATATTTTAAAACCACCAGTAACAACAACTGTTCCTAACAGTAACAAAGACTTTTAGGAACAATAAGGAATGAAGAGAGGTTGAAAATGGTCATGTCAAAATGAAGTATAATTTTTTCCACGTCAACATAATAAGAAGGCAAAAAGCAGAATGCTATCTTTAAGCTCTTGATGGCATCACCTCATGCATGCAGGATGAGAAAGCGCAACAGATTCCTCTCCAGCCTCTTTTAGAGTGAGTGCAATCCCGTTCACTCTGGGTGATGCGGTCTGTCTTAGATGTGCTGATGCTGGAGGGCTTCTCGGATCTCTGTAATCATTACATAGGATTCCGGTCTGTACCTGGTGACATCACTAC
The DNA here is from genome assembly GCA_037974465.1 of Brachypetersius altus. NCBI lineage: Eukaryota > Metazoa > Chordata > Actinopteri > Characiformes > Alestidae > Brachypetersius > Brachypetersius altus. Next base: position 4,947,192 of record JBBPDB010000153.1, read on the forward strand.
CAGCTTGCAGGATGACCTCAGCAGAGTGACCTAAAAACAAGCCCTCAGAGCAGTGATCCATTATCTGAAAAGAGGAACAATTTAGCATTTTAGGTCAGAAAGCACCAAGCTTGTTTTGAAGGTTAATGAGGGCTTTTTTTACACTGTAGAGATTTATGACTGGGCTACTTGCATCAATGAGAATGACTCTCTAAAACTGCAGAATGCAAATGGTTGACCAGCAATGTGCTCAGTTATCACAAAAGTTCCCCTTTCCCCCTTTACAAAAAGCAACAAAAGAGGGTCAGAAAAAGTTCAGTGCATTTTTAAACAAAACAGCACCACTAACTGTGCTTAATTCTCTTTTGCCCTCCTAAAACACAATAAAAACCACAGAGTGTCTCCCGATGGCCGTTCAGCATCATAAATCCTCAAGGCCGTCACTTAAACACAAATCTACTCCTTTGTTGCTGAGTGGCGTTCAGGGCCTCTGGCTGCTGTTCAGAAGTGTCACAGGCATAGTTTAGCCTCAGTCTGGAGATGAGATGAGCTGACACAGATAGAGAAAGAGAGATGGCACACTTGTTAGTGACTAGATCTCTATTCTTCTCCCCGACTGCGCTTTTTTTTTTTTATAGCAAGCCAAGAGAGAACCGAGATGCATGAGCTACTGTCTGCGACTGACAGGGACAGAGATATCACTACCATATCAATAAGCTTTACAACTGAGTGTGCCTTAAGTATGATTTAATATTTGCTGAGATACCAGACAGCTACCCTGATGTGATTGCATGACAAAGTAATGAATGGGTCCAAGATTTTGTATAGATTAACACACATTGCCAATTATTTTAATACACACACACACACACACACACACACACACACACACACACACACACACACATACACACATTCAATCTGGGAAATAAATAACAAAAAGTATGATATTTTTTAAATATCTAAAAGAGACAAATAAATAAATATTAAAGTGCAATATTTAACCTGTGACCTTTCTGACCATTTTTTTTTCATTTTTGTTATACTTTCAATTAAAGCACATGTTCAGATGACTCTTCAGGAGATGTGATGTAGATGTGAAATTAGAGTTTCTTGTTTAATTCGTGCTTGCTGAATTGCCCTGTAAAACAAAAGGGATCATACCAAATATCAAGACATTCTAAAATGCCTGTGTATATTGCACAGATCATACTTTTTTCACTCAGATTATGCTGACAATATGATTTGGAATTAACTGCTTTGAATTAAATGGTATGAAAAAAAAAAAAGATTTTTTGAAATAATTTTTTTTCCATATGAAGGTCATAGGAAGAATTTTGAATGTATAAAAATGTGTTTCTACATTCACAAGGTACAGGTTCCGTTTACAACAGTTCAGCTTTGTTCAGTCTCATAGAAGGTATGAGGCATGTTTCTGCTTATACTGCTATTTAAATCTGGCAAAATACAGGACTACAAAGCCAACAGGTAAATAGGCTAATAGCTTGGGAGAAATAGCTACAAATTTTACATTTGCATAAAACATTGAAATGCTGTACTAGTAGCTCATAGCATATTAAAAACACAAACCGAAACTGAAACATGAACTAAAACATTTGGCAGCGTATATTTTCCCATATGTCCTTTATACAATACAAGAATTGGGCTTCTCCTCAATAGGGATGCAAGGAGCTCAACATGATGTGACACATCAAAAACAGAAACGGGGCATTTCAGTTTTTTTTTATCATTTCAACAGACTTCTTACTCGTTATAAATGCTTTTAGCAGCTGGTTGTCCCTGGCAAATAAGGAGGAGGGGACAGTTTGGCCAGAGTGGTATTATTGGAGCTACCATAGAATACCTCCCAATCAATATTGGCACTCATAGAAAACCTCCCAATCAATATTGGCACCCATAGAATACACCTCCCAATACAAGGCTGGAAGTGATTGTTTTTCTTTAATCAGTTTCAGTTTCTTTACTAATTGTTAAACAATATCTGTACAGCATGTTGAGAACAACTATAAGAGATGTGATGTTATATTAAATGAAAATTTTCTGTAAGTAAAAATATGAATAAAAGATCCATTTAATATTTTTTACACCAGTCTCATAACACATTTAATCTAGTTCTTTTTTGCACTGAGTGCATAACCCCTGCAACTTTTTCCCTGAGAAAATTACTGCCATGCAGTCAAGTTGTTTTGCCCCTACTGAGAGCACCTCAAGCACTGGCCATTTTGTTATGAACCCCTAGTCTTTGTAATTACCCATTGTGCTATAGAGATATAATGACTCTGTACATAGATTGATTGAGTTTAATATCTCAACTACTCAGCTATAGATTGAAATCTAGCCACTGGCTCTTACAAAAGCAATACATCAAACAGACATGCCCACCACCGGCTACACTTGAGTGCTGTGCACTGTGATTAATTGTAATTAATCGTTTTACTTGGTGAAGTGTTGTGCGCTCACTCATTTATCATACTTACATCATATCACATTGCTCCAGTCTGCAGTGAAGGGAAATGCTGAATATCATTGGCTTATGTGTGCCTCACTGACTGCATTTTAGTTCTTCTTCCAGTTCAGATGCTGTACAGAACGAATCTGCTTTGTAATGAAGCAAATCAGATTTCAACAAATCACATGCTAGATGGACCTTTTTCTCTGTTCAAAAGTCATACTTTACTGACATTCGATCTTACCACAGAAAAATGTTGAGTGGGGTTGGAATGCAGATCCAGTGTAACACGTTTAACACAACCACAGCAGACAAGCAGATGGTGACAACAGTAAAAAAGGTCATACAATAAACACAGACCGTAAACACTATACAAGCATTTCATACTGGACAACAGACAATAAGTACTAAACAGAGGAAAGTAAGATGGATACAAGAACTTGTACAATCCTTTGCTGCAACCACTCTTTAATTATCATGTAAATCTAATGCTTCTTGTACCGTGGACATGCAGAGAAAAAATGAGCACGTTCTTAAAGATAAAGAGTAAAATAAAAATAAACATGTCAAAAAGAGTTTGCCAGAAAGCAGCTCAATAGATTAAGCACTTCTAGCTCTTCCTTGAATAAGACTTTTAGTTCCCTAAATAAGCTGAGATAAGGAGATATCCGAGTGTGAAGTTTAACGAATCAGTTTAAAGAATCTCCACATATTGTAACAATTCTATACCAATTAAAGCTATGCATCCAAGCCAAGAACTATTTAGGAAGCATTGTGTGTGTGTGTGGGGGGGGGGGGTGTTTTGAAAGATTCTACACTCACACATTTAATTTTCAAATACTGTTCTCTAAAGACTGAAAAGTAGTTCCTCACTCTAAATAATCATTTTGACACCTTTATTTATAATACAGACCCTCCATGCATTGCACAGGTTCTCTACCAAGTTACTGTTTTCCCTAGAGCCGCACATCCAAGCATACACTGTGCATTTTTTTCAGTCACGTTATTCAGCTCCTGCTTGAACTGTACGACTGAATCGCAGGGGTTAGAAGTTCACGATTCATGTTCTCACACTGTACGGCCCGGTGCTCTGATGTGACCTGACTGCTCACACTGTATGTCCAAACACGACATGTGGGCTCATGTTTCTGTAACTATAACGTAAACAGAAGAAGAAGAACCTGGATGCAGGGAGACATGTGAGAATTTGAGAATGGTCACCAAAGAGAAACACGCTGGCAATTTTGGCAATTTGTGCCATTCTGTGTGCAGAAACGTCTAAAAGGAAAAGGCAACAACGTGTATGGACAAGGAAATGGCTGGGCAGACGTGGACAAACGTTGTACATCGCTTGTGTCCGGATCACACACTGCGCTGCCATGCTACTCCGTCTTTTTACTTCCATTTCTGTTTGCGCATGCTAAAGCCTATATGTTTGAAGAATGTACTTACATTTTCAGGACCATAGACTTATCTATTTGCGGGTTATACAAACTAATTCACATCACTTCCAGAGAACACTTTTGTGACACGCATTTCTGTAAATTCTTCCTAAAATATTAATAATCGGTAGACAGGTAATAGTGTCTGCGCCTGGAGTCGTCTCACCAACTATTTTATGACTGAGGTTCGCCAGGCAAGTGCTGACAAACGAATACGCCTTCCTCAAAGCCCAGACTGTTACATAAATGTAGATGAAAAGAAGTCTGCGGCACAGAAGTTACACAGAATCTTTTCTCTATTAGCGTGTTCGTTCTTTCTTGGTGATATTTTGCTGAGGCAGTTAGAAATGGCATATAAGCGACATTTGGAATGTAAATCTGGATTGGTCACACCATCTAAAAAGAGCCTCTCACAAGGTGCCGAAAAGAGCTTAATGCTGGCTAGCGGTGAGAAAAGAGTCATCATTTTATTCTAAATGTGTAGAAGGAATGCTGAAGTGCAAGAGGAAAAGCCTGTTATGTGATTATGTCTGAGACAGGAGCGTCTCGCTGTCCTGCTCCTCACACTGCTCCATCTGCTGTCAGCGCTGGGTACTCTGTGTAGCAGGCATTCACTTCAAGGAATCAATTTCAAAGCAACTTTGTGGAACACCAGACTTAATATGTGTACAAATTGCTTCTGTTTCGTGAGTAATGAATGAATAAGTAATAATGTTTCCAGGAAGGCTTCATTAGCTATTCTAAGCTCATGTCCAGGCATTTTCATCAAGTCCTAAACTGGGTTACGTGATCAAACGCGCGCTTTACCTCATCCATCGCTCTCCAGATTTCATTCTGGTCATTATGATGAGCCTTGAAGATGTTGTTTTAGTTTAATTACCTCAGTAGCAAAACATATTTACTTTGTAAATAAGAATGGTCTTTCTTTTTAAAGGGATGAAAATAAATGCATTAAAGCAGGAAATGCAGTGTGTGTGTGTGTGTGTGTTCAGCAGAGCAACAGTGGCTTTGGAAACATGGGGATCATTATATTGGAACCTTGGGAGCTCTAAATACTACAAGGTAGCTAATATACAGGTTATATACAGATAATTTTATATTTTTTTCTCATGATGCCCTGCATGAACATCCACCATGAATCAAAATCAATAAATAAGAATCTCGAATCTCAAAAACAATGCTTTAGGCATCAGGCATGGTATTCATAACTATTTGGTATACAAACTTTGGTATACAAACTGTAGGGTATTTCTTGAGACATTTGGTTACTAATCAAAACATCTGACTTGATAATGGTACATCAAACAACTAGAACTACAATAGAACTAGAATAGAATAGAAACAACTATTCACATCAAACCTTTGTTTACACATTTTTATTAATTATACATTCATTTTGAAAAAAATGTTTGCCACAGTGACCATTAAATTCTATTCCATGTGGCAATAGTAGTTGCATTATAATACATGCTAACTGATTTGTAACACAAAACATTACTAGTGTTACTGCTAAAGTGACCCCATCCACACCCCCCCACACACACACACACACACCGACAGCAACAAAGGACCACCTTAATCAACTGTGTCATCACAGCAGAGACTAAAACAGTTGCTGTGTGTAGCATGTTTGTTCTTCACCTCTAGTGTTTGTTTGAATGATTTCTTCTAACCATTTCTCAAAGCCAGTAGGCTACATGCATGCAAACACAGATTCACAACACATATTTGTCTGACAACAAAGACAGCAAGAGATTGATGTTGTAAAAGTGTGCAGAACCCCTCATGCAAACATGAAATGTAGATACTAGAGATATATTCGAGATCGAATGTGAACAAGCGAATTAAGTCTGGTCTGGATGCCAAGTTAGATCTTCTTCAGATTGTCAGTTTTTAAGTAGACAAAACATTAAAGTGGAAGGAATTAACATCTTTTTCATTTTAATTTTTGTTGCCTATTTATTCCTTCATGTTGTGTAAGTTCTGTTTTATTGGTCATGAAATGTCCACACAGTGTAAAACTATAAATGTGAAAACTGAGTAAAAAGGTTTTGATGCTAAGTGATTAGCATGCGTGTAGGCCTCATACATCTCTTTAACATCTCAAGCCACATTGGTAACACGACTTCCTAAATGTTAAAACTCAAAGTAATTGAGGCCATTTTCCCTGGATTTTCCTAAGGTGTGCTCTATCGGTGCATGGTAAGCCCAGCCTTAGCTCAATACAGTGAACTAGCTTGGGATTAACCCCAGTTTCTCTCCTGTATTCATTTAGCCTACTGACAGGCTAAATTATTCCCAATAACCCCTCCTCAATTTGGCCATTAGACAGGTGGACATATGCTGGTTAGTAAAACAGCTGACCTATCTGTGTCCAAACCAACCTGTCAAATCAAGAGCCAGTTCTGACATATACATATCAACGTTATATGTCCAAAATTTTGTAGACACCTGCTAAATTCAAAATTCCTGAAATCAGTGGTACTGTGTAAAAGTCTCCCAACCCTTATTTCTTAATATTTTGAATCATGTTGGTAAAATTTAAATAGTATTTTATTCCTGTCCGACAGTCTGACATACTGAGGAGATTAAATTGAAGAAATGAGACAAAATGTTCTACGATGACAGGGTGCAAAGTGACTAAAGATACAAAGAGTCTTGATAGAGGTGTTCCAGCCACTCAGCATTCAGCACCACCAGTACACTGACCACTGCCTGATCAACTGGAATCATCTGCTCTTGTTTCTTCACTGGTTCAGGCCTTAAGTTAGATATGCTTTGTTGTCCTTGATTGATTAATACACAGGTCACTGTGTGGCTTAACAAACCAAAACAACTCTCTGAAACTGGTCAGGTTCAGGGACTGGACTAAAAATGAGACCTTTTGCAAGCCCTTCAGGAAACCTGGAGAACATCATTAAAAATACAAGAAAGTTTTGCTCTTTGGTAACAACATATGAACGTGTCTACAGTGCTGTCTTACTACAGTGCTGTCTTCTAGCAATTAAGCAGTGCCAGCAGTTTAATTCACCTGAGGAACAAGGTGCTCCATGTGTATGTCATTGTTTATTTGTTTGTTTGTTTGCTTTCATGTTTGTTGTTGTTTTTTGTGCTCTTTTTAAGCATTAAAAACTGCTTCTGTTATAAAAACATCAGTAGCATGTCCAGATCAGGATTAGAGGGTGAGTTTAACCACAGTATGCATTTAATATTTAGTCTAACTGAAAATTCTACTAGTTTGTGGTAATGCTGTTGTAATGAGAATGCTGCTGGATACTGATGGATATAACCTGAGATTTGCAAATACATACTTACAAGCTCACGTTCTGAAATCATTCTAAAAATAAATTCAATTGTAATTTGTTTTTTTAGCACAAAGACCAAAATGCTTTTTCCAGAGTATTTGCAATAACTATTACTAAGAAATGACCAATGATGTAAAACAACACAATATTTTCATGGCTGTATTGAACCACCTTGGTTAAAGGATTCTTTATCATAAAAATATGAGACGTTATAATAAATGAACAATAACTGTTAGGTGTTAATCATCAATCCACCTCCAATGCTATTCCTATTCACAAAGACCCGGCTACAGATTTTAGAGCAAAACACAATCCCAATACCCACTGAATCCCAATACTCATCATGAATTACACTCATCAATATTACACAGATAAACAAATCACAATGTAAAACATGACTTGTTTTAAGAACAAAAATAGTCAAGCACACCATTAGATACATACATTACCAACATTAGTCTAAATCTGAATGTGGCTCAATCATCACCCAGCTCATCTACACTAAAGGCATAAGTGGGAGAAATCACCAGCTCCTGTGTGTAAAGCAAGAGGGTCTTTCTTCATATTATGAGGTCAAAATATTATGTGTTCTGGGAGACTAGCTGTTCATTTAAATTTTTTAGAAAAATGTAGAAATGCAATCCTGGTGCCATTACTTATAGGTCAAATGGCCTATTTTGGTAGCAGTAAGACTGTGTGTCTATTTTAAATGCTTAGTATTAGATTACACATTTTCTGATTGACAGTCTAATAACAGGTCAACATTTTTTTTGTAATCATCAGAAACCACAACACACTTTTCTAAACCAGTTTTTCATGCTGATTTCAGAACTGCTTTTTTCAGTCACATCAACTTTTTGAATTATGAATAATATTAGATTTGCAATAGACTTGCATGTGTTTTTTATTAAACTGCAGGCCCCAATCAAGTGATTGTTTCAACATTTTCAGTGTGAAGTCAGATAGACGCACACTGTGGCATAGATATAATGATCAGTGGCAGCTACCATTGTTTCTTCAAAAACGCTTAGTATTTGATAATTATATGCGAATTATACCAACTATCATTCGATATATAACTGGCTTCATTACAAAAACTGTATGTGCTTGGGAAAAACTAAACACAGATTTGAAATCAGCATGAGAAACACACATAAACTTATCTCTAATGATTTTGAACTGTTGACCTGTGTAACCAATTAATATTCAATATCATGCAACATCCGTCCGAGAAAAAACACTAAATAGTGCCTCCTTGTGGAACATCTTTAGCCTACTCAACATGTGAGAGTGGAGTGAGTGGAGGATGTAAGTGTATGCAAGTGAGTCACAAACCAGATCCATGAGGTGCTTTGCTACTAAAAATCTTATGTAGGAAGAGGCTTCAGAGCACATTCATCAAAAGCACACATTTTCAAAGCCAGCAGTGAGAGATAAGTGTTTGTCACTGGTGTTTGGGCTTGCTCTGTGTCGAGACAGAGAATCAATGATAGCACTGCCATGGGAAACTGGAAGGAATGCTGATTAAGCAGGAGAGAAACACAAGAGCAACACTAAAGATGTGAAGCACTGTCCCTACAGTGTCTCTCCAGAGTGGATTTCATTTGCCTTGACTGGGTGCTCCCTGTAAAGCGCTTAGATAAAGAGCCAAAGATTTTTTTTTCAATAAAATCAGGTTAGATATGGTGATTTAAGGCTCTTGTGCTTCAGTTTCAAGAATCTGACTTATTTATAGATAATTAGTTTTGCATGCTTTCATACAGTGCTTTACAAAACAAACTAACTGCTTGTAAATGATAAACATTTTCTGCTACATTTTCAAACCAAAAATGCAATATTTTATTTAGTGAAGAAAACTTTGTACCACTGTCTCGGCAGATTTCCAACAGGTTATTCAGGTTTGATGACTGGCAGTTATGGGCAATTGTTTCATAGATTCTCAATGGGATTAAGGTCAGGTACTCACTGGGCCACTGTAGGACAATCACCTTTTTGCTTTTGAGCCTTGGCAGAGTTTATTTAGCCAACACCTAGAATCTTCATTCTGCTATAAGGTTATGTTTCTCCTTAGCTACAGACTGTGGAATGCTCTCTAGCAATATTTCATGCTCTGTTTATTTTTCTTTCAGTTTTAAAAAGACACCCCTGTTGAGGGAAATAAATTCCCACAGCATGATACTGCCGCCACCATACTTCACTATGGGGATGATTTTTCATGGGGCATGGACAGTGTTAGGTTGGCACCACACATAGCGCTTTTAAATTTGGCTAAAAATCTGGCCGCAAAACAATTTCCTGCTGGCTCAGACTCATTCTTTTTGTCCTTTTGTCTTGAATAATGGCTTGTCCCCTTTCAGTGCCAGTTTTATATTCAACATCTGATAGTATGGGCCAGATCACTCCAATTTCACTCATCAAAGAGATTATTAGTGTTTTGATGGTTTCCGACCCTATCAGATGCTGCATTTTGAGCTGCTGCTGTAATGTCTAGGTGGTGTGAAGCAGCTTTCATCCAACAGCATCTTTTTATTTTATACATTTGAATGGGTTTATTTCTTCTGTTTTTATTTTCATTTTCACACCTTTCAGGCACAATCAATGATTATTAAACAGAGTGTTCTTTAACTTAACAATGTGGTTTACGGGTGGAAATCAATTCTTCAGTTAAGAAGCAATCTTGCCCCTGGTAGAGGCTTGCTTTCCATTTATGTATGCTTGGAGCTTCCCGAACACAGGGATTTAAATACAAGGAAGCAGCATATTACAGGCAAATAACTTATTTTGGCCTTGCATATTTAGTGTTAGAGTACACACAGTAAAAATAATGGATTATTTATAATTCATTTTTACAGTTCAGGAGATGGAGTACTGCAACAGAGTTTTCTGTTTATCTTTACCATTTGTCTGTATACTATGTGAGTTTGTTGTTATCTTAGTTTCCACCTTAGAACGACCCCCTTGTTATCCTGTACACTTGTTTCTTTTCTTGTCTCCTCCTCTGCCCAGGTGTTTCTCATTGTCTAGTTAGTGTATATACCTCTCTGTGTTTGTGGATAGTTTACTGTAAACATTGCTGTGTTATCAGCTGTCAGGCCATGCCTATGTCTTTGTTTCAAACCTTTGAATTACCTTGGACCAGTTGGACTTTGTGTTGTTTTGTTTGTTTATAAAAACTGGATTTTGCACATGCATTCTGCCTCAAACCCCACACACACACAATAGTATTTAGCAAAGTAATTTTGCTAAATACTATTGCTGGAAAAGTGATGGGTGATATTTCAGTAGGGAATATTTCAGTGGGGACTATTTCAGTGGTGAGTTCTAGTCCAAGAGGGCCACAGCTTTGCATTCCATTTGATTTTTCATTCACCTCCAGCACACTCGTATCGCTATGTCTTGAGTTGTTAATTAACTGTGAGGAAGCCCCTGTGCTGGGTCAGAGACACTGAGCAGTGCAGTGACCGGAATTAACCACACTGACACTGGAACATTCTTCTCACACACTCCTCATGCTGCCTTCCTTTGTGCTCAGAGGCTGTATAATTCTGAATTGGTTCTCCTGACTACTCAGAAACATTGTGTTACGAATTATGTCTGTGGTGGTCACTCTTAATGTTAGCATTTCCTGAACTAACGAGATCCTCTGCATTCATTACCTAAAAGAAGCTATGATAAGAACCTGCTAAAAAAAATTCAAAACAATTACTCAAGGTTTTTCCAGGTTGTGTCTTCTTTTGGAAGCTAAAATTTGACATTTAAAGATTGTATCCCTAGTGTCTTTTTTTTTTGAATGCCAAAATCTTGTCACTCTAGCATTAATTAATAACAAACCTCTAAATAAGTTGCCGTTAACAAACCCTGAACTTCTGCATTATTTATCCTATTTAATGTAGAATGTTGGGATGAGGATTTGGAATAGGGTTACGGTTAGGTTAAAGACAAGGTCAGAATCTACAAAGCATCTACAGCAGATCATAAAAATACACTCAGAGGCAGCTGGTACAAAAGACATAGTCAAGCTGAGCTCTCTCTGGCTTTCAAATAAAGAGGACATTAAAATCAGTTTTGCATTCACATCATTGTATTTGCTGATAACGAATGCTGTTTATTCTGGAGTGCTGGGCACCTACTAAAGCACTGCTACTGACAGGTCATAAGAAAAACAATAACTGACTAACACGGGGCTGATTTATTCCAGCCCAAGCTGTAGCTTCACACAGCCTCTCTATGATTCAGTGTCAAATGTGCTGTGATGTATTACATGCGGTGAAACAAGCCCTTGATTTGATATATACTTGGGCTAGTTTTTAAACCAGCAATGCCTGGCACTGCCTCCTGTCAGACTGGAGGGTCTCAAACATTGTAAAATGATTTACAGACTTACTTTATTAACCTAAAGCAAACACAAATGTGGCTCGAGGGCTAAAACTCTACTGAAGTCAAACACAAACAACTGATACAATCAAGGGGGTTCAGCTTGATTATTATTATTATTGTTGTTGTTATTATTAATAATTATTTTATCATTGTTTTTATTATAATCATTATT
>JBBPDB010000153.1:4981636-4996247 GCA_037974465.1 Brachypetersius altus
GGTACCTTGCTCAGGGTACCTCAGAGGTGCCTAGCGGTCTTGGGAATCAAACCCGGACTTTCTGGTCACAGGGCGAATGCCCTAACCACTAGGCTACCAGGTGCCCCTGATTGTGGGAGAACATCACCTATGGGCGAACCCAGTGATCCGTGCGAGAACAGCCAGTACCAATGGCTCGCCACACTGGATCAGGCACTCTGACACAAACTGACCCCCCTACCTGTGATTTTGAGATGTCTTGTATGCCTTTTAAAAATGGTAAATAATTTTGGAATGACTCTTTTCATATACTACATGGACAAATGAATTGGGACACACTTGTTTTGCTGGGTTTGAGCTAGGCCCCTTACTTCCAGTGAGAGACAGCCTTAATGCTTCAGCACAACTTTGTGGACACAGTTTGGGGAAGAACAATTCCCAAAATTCCCAGAGAAACATTCCAAAATCTCATGGAAAGGCTTCCAAGACGAGTGGGGCTGCTATTGCAGCAAAGAGGGGATTAAAATCTCTGTCATATTAAAATCTCTGTATTTGAAAGCAATGTCATTAAAGTCCCTGTTGGTGTAGTGGTGGTCAGGCATCCCAAGTATTTTGTCCATATTGTGTATAATACCTGACATCCTATTATGCATGTGTATGTGTGTGTAGGTGTGGGTGTGAGAACTTACTGGTAGACTTGCTGAAAGCTGAGGAAATTGGTGTCCTTAACTGCCCTGGATCACTTAATTAACAATGCATGCTGGCTGAACACTGTTTAAGCTATTGGAAATGTTTTGTATGCAGTTCTTCCTCTTCCTCTGCAGGAAAGAGACAGGCTCTAACTGTGGTGCACTATACATGACAGATCAAGCTTATTAGTAATGATGTGTGAGATATCCAGCCTCTACTCTCTGTCATCAGCCAGGAAAAACTAATGAAAAGAGATTAGCCATATCAATATTTTTAGAGGAGCATCAATTCTCTAATCCTCCAGGATATGCCTCTAATACTAATCCTTATAATATTGAATACATTGTCTTTTTGCATGTGATTATACTGGTGATTATACTAAAAACTCTAAAGATGAGGATGACAACAACGAAATATAACACTACAATACTTAAAGACACTTTCACCACAGTCTGTTTCATAGTTTTTCAGTGTTTTTTTTTTTTAAAAAGCCCATGAAAATACAAGAGCGCAATGTTTTGTTTTTGTATTTTCAGTGTTTGCAAAACAAAATTATTTAAAGTGGCACTTTAAATAATGTGAAATGTGAAATGTGTCTATTACTACATCTGTTGCTGCTTGCATCATACAGCAGTGTTGCAGTAGTCTTCAGTGTGAGATTTTCTAGTGTAAAGAGTGAGAAAATCTCCACCTGATGAGGTATCTTGAAGGTGGGAGGGACTTTGAGAAACTGCAATTGGTTTGAGATGGTCTTTTATGGGCATTCTGGTTTGAAGTTGTGCTTTTTTATGAACTTCTGATGAATGCAGATGGAAAAAGCACCCAAAAGCAGTATCTTCTTGCAGACATACAGCTTTGGTTTTCAGATCATCGCTACCGTAGCGAGAACGGATGACAACTAAGGAGGACATATAAGGAGGACAAGAAGTTAAAAGCTAGCAAGGTTAATCCTTGAGTATCTAGATTTCCTCCAGGATCAATAAAGTTTTCTGATTCTGATTATTTGGTTGGTCAGAGCCGGTTGGTCAGAGCTGGTTGACTGACTAAAAAAATAAACTGAATACATGCATTTTGTCTTTGTTTTGTTTTTTACTCCAAAACGATGATATAACATGTTAATTATCTAATTGGTGCTCTTCAAGCTTGATGAGAAGGAGGTGCTGAACACAGTTACACAGTTGTCAAAGAGGTTGCACCTGTGGCAGGACTTCACTATTACAGCAATTAACTCTGATGAGATGGCAATCTGAAGTAATACTCCCTCTTACAATCCAGCACTTTGGCTTGGAAGGTTAACTGACCAGACTAGACATAATCAAGACTTTTGCTCAGTCCAAACAGGCATGATACCACTTTTTCATGTCTGATAACATTGAGTATACTAACACCAATCCCAACTGTCTTTTTCTCTCTTTCCCCCTTAAACAACTAAGCTGTTAATAATATATATATATTTGTCTGGATGCACATTGAATCCAAAATGCTCTCTACCTGCGCTATAGTGCAGCATATAAGTCATAAAGAAAATCATAAAGACAATTTCTACATCCATGTAGTGCCCAGTTTGTCCATTATAGATTTCTGCAAACATGGCTGATTAACCAAGGGATCTTTCTTAAACATATATGCTCTTTGGGTGCTGGAGCCTGTATTAGAATTCTTACATAGTGTCTTACATAGTTATGGAGTAGGTAGTCATTTGAGACAAGGCTTTGCTGCTCACCTGTGTATCTCTCTTTATGTTAAGTTTAGTTAAGCATTTAAAGGTGTTTTCCAATTTTCAGTTCAATTCAGTCCAACTGGTCTGTATTAGACTGATGCAGATACCGAGTTTCAAATTGGCACACCCCTCTTCAAACCAGTAAACTCAGTAAGAAGCACAACAAGGTAAATGTTGTATTTTTTATTGGGATGAAATGTCTTTGACTGACTGATTGTGACCTAGATTATCACAATAATTAAAGCATGCCTGTTTTTAGTTTAGCTTTCAAAGTGCATGCACTTGTTTGCTGTAACATTGCATGATGACAGTAATAGTACTACTGGAGACTCAGGGATCGATATATAATGGAACCCCTGTACTCTGTGTGCTGTAATGTCCCATTAAATGTTTAAAATGCCTGCTTTGGCCTTTGTCTAATCACATTATTGCTGCAGTTTGCTGCTCTTCCTTCAGGCACATACATCTCCTACCAGGCACAGATGTATGAACATGTCAAACGCTGAGGTGTCATAAGTATGAGAGTAGCATGAGATATTCCAGCAGACTAGATCTCTGGGTGCTAACATGCACCCGCCAGCTCCTTACAGAATGCAAATGAGAACACAGAAATTAGCCCATGCTTGAAGAGACACAATCAATAATTATCAGCTTGATGGTTCCCGGGCCACACTGCCTTGCCTTTCTCAGCATCCGTAATGGCCACAGAATGTATATATAGGGTGCAGCCGTCCATCAAACCCAATGAGACACAAAATAGGACGGAGGCTGCTGGAGGCAGGCTGATCGGGAGATGTCTTGTAGGGAATGCGAAAAAAGGAGCATGCGGCATCCGCACTGTGCACAGAAATAGTGCAGCACTCGCTCCTCTGTAGTCGAGCTGTTGGGAGGTAGGCTCTGACAGTAGGTGTCATCGACTCCAATGCCTTGTGAATGCTCTTCAGTCCGTCACAGGAAAGAGAGAGCCAGAGAGAGAGTGACATGCACCAGCTGGGGGAGAATTTCACTCTGCATCTGAACTAGGCTGAGGGGCTGACAGGAGAGTCTGCAGGGACAGAAAAAAACAGCAGAGGAATTTGTTTCACTTGGGGGCACAGATAAGCTTCAAATCAAAAGCTTTAAAAATTATTAGGCTAAATATTTAGTTTTCTTTCATGGAGCGTCTCACTGATTCTCTTATATCCTTTGTACACTCTAACTTCTACTGTCTTTCATTTTATTTCCTTCTATTCTGTTATTATCTATTCATCTACAGTAAGGGGCAAACAAGTATTTTGTTTTTTATAGACAAACACTATACTCAAATTTTAAAAATATCTAAAGGTTAAAATAAAAAATAATTTTAATGCTGCAAACATATAATAAAAAATGTTCTTGCATACAGTGCACCAGGTAACTTCATAAAAAGGAGTTTTTGATTAGGAAGATGCCATGCAACAAGTAGCAAACTTGAAGGTGCAGGAACTTCCTAAAGTTCTCAGGGACCACAGAGTGATGTAGCAGAGAATTTAATCTCATTCGCCAAGACAGGAGAGATGATGGACATTTCCACTGAAATTCCACTGAAAATGTTTGAAGGGTTTTGAAATTGTGAGTCCTTGTAACCTTGGTGAACAGTTTGCCAAGAGTAATGCGTAAGAACCGAACCACATCTGTCCCGAAGAACCTTTGAATTTTGTGGTTTCAATTAAGTTTTTATTTAAGATTTATTGGAGAACAATGAAATGGGTTATTTTGTCATTTCCCTCTTATGGGATCTTTAGTTTTAAGAGCATGGTGTACAAACAGCTAGCATGGCTCCTAAAGCCACCACAACAAAGCGCAAATTTCTCAACATGCCTTCTACAGGCACTAATGGTGCTTCCACATTCTCTTTGTGAAATCGTCTATGAACTATTAATGGTAATAACAACTGCCAATCAAATGACTGTAATAAGAATGACTCCTCTTTGCTAAGCATGTTCTAGCTGTCAGCTGCAGACAGTTTGAGTCAAGGGTTAAATGTGCCATGCAGCCCAGCGCACACTGGAGCAATTAAGTGTTGCCTATTCTAACCTTCTGACCTGTGGGGGGCCACTTGCACAGCTGGGATATTACTGGGAAAGAGTCAGTGGCATGATTTTAAGGAGAGAGAAAAAATGGAAGGTTTGCAGGGTGTGTATAATTGACACAACAGAAGCTTGAATGCCTGAGGGTGTTGCCACAGTAACCAGTTCACAGCAGGCTGCATTCGGACAGTGGGCTGGAGTGAAGCAGATCGGGGCCGGCATCTGGCGCTATCGTTACAGTCTCAGCCTGACCAGGCCCCAACCCAATTTATTTCAATCAGGAGGGAATGTTTCACTTTTTATTACTTCTTCAATGCTCTCATCCTCCAGCCCACTCAGGTCGCCCATGATAACAGTGCTATTAGCCCTAAAGATCAATGTGTTTTTATTTTCTCTCACCCACTTCCCCCCCACATCCCCCTGAAGCAGCCACCTTCTTCTACGGCCCATGGACGTATTGGGTATCGAAAAACTGAATTACTTTATCTCTCATCCCAAGGGAGGCCTGCCCCAAGAAAAGTTGATTTGCTGCCGCACAATAGCAGCCCTTATTCTCTCATCTTCACCTCTCGCTCGCCCCCCAGAATGAAGAAGCCAATCATAAAGGCAGCGCGCGACAGATGAAGAGGAAGAAGATGAAGACAAAAAAAAACAATTAGAGTCTCGGCAGATGAGGGTGAAGAGGTCAGGCCGTCGACTTGAAGGAGTAACCACAGCTGAGGGGGCTGGTTGGAGGAGGATAGAGGCTAGGCAACTCTGTCACACACCAACCGTCATATATCTCTCTTTATCTTCGGTCACACGTTCACCCACCCACACACAAACTTACCCGGCTGGGCACCCATTAGGCACACTCTAATTGCTTCACCAGTGGTCCTGACTGAAGGTCATGGGCACATTCATTAGAGTACTGTAGGTTGGCTAATTGAAGCTTACTCAACACCTTGACATAGACGAGTGAGTGTTACCAAAGGAGCACCACTGGGTGACCCGGTTGGGATAAACAGCCAAAACACACATCCTAGGGGAGTGATGGACAGTTGTTTGCCTGAGTCGGGGCCACTTAGGGATGGGAAATAGAAACAATTATCTGTACTGTGGTCATTATTCTCCAGACTCAGTCAGGGCCTCTCGTTATAATAGGGCTAAACAAGGCTGCGCTTGTAGCCCTCTTTGGTTATCTGTGCCCGTTGTTAATGAGAGAGGGAAGTGTTGGGCTTGTAAGAGCATGTATGATGTTATTAGTTTGAGCTGGAATGACCTAATGAGCTTTTCAAAATGGACCAGAATAGTTTCACACTGTCTTGGGCCGCGCTCACATTTCTTTTCTTTTTTTTAAACCAGATAAGTCAATGGACCATACCCTGCACTGACCACAATTACATACACTAATGATATTTTGGTGGATTTATGTACCCTTGAAATCTTAATGCAAGTCTACATTTCCATCATTTAAAAAGCAGTATGGCCTGAAACACTAGTCCGGAGTAGGCATGGTTTAATGGCTTGTAGGCGTATTTTTGATTCTACAAACAAAATGAATTGAAGATGTTGAATGAGTTTAGCAGTGTTCTCATTCTTAATCAAAGTCCTTTGAAAATGTAAATAAAATCATATTTTCCATGACATAGGCCCTTTGATTTTGCAAGCATCATCAAATTTCTTCTGTCTTTGGGGATGATTTCCACAACAATTTAAACCACTGACAGGTGAAGTGAGTAACATTTTGTCATTATAATGGCACGTGTCAAGGAGTGGGATATTTTAGGCAGCTAGTGAACAGTTAGTTCTTAAAGGTGACGTATTAGAAGCAGAAGAAATGGACAAGCGTAATCATCCAGGAAAGGACCCAAAGCTAATTATGTGAGTGGAGAGCAAGATATAGTGTGCCTGGTATGATTTCACAGAACTGCTACTACAGCACAAATTCCTAAAAAACTTCAAGCTTGTGATAGAAAGGAATCAGAACACACAGTACATCGCACCTTGCTACACGTGGGAATGTGCAGTCACAGACCGGTCAGAGTACCCATGCTGGCCCCTGCCCACTGCTGAAAGTGCCAAAATAAATACATGAGCATCAGAACTGGACCACGGAGCAATGGAAGAAGGTGGTCTGATCTGATTAATCTAATTTTTGGATGGCCCAGTGCATGTTTGTTGCTTAACTGGAGAAAGAAATGGTACTAGGATGCAAGACAGTTTAAGCTGTTGACTTGGTCTCCTAATTCCCCAGATCTCGATCTGATTGACGATCTGTGGGATGTGAAGGACAAACTAGTTTGATCTATAGAGGCTCACCTTGCAACTTAGAGGACTTAAAGGATCTGCTGCTAATGCCTTGGAGCCAAATACCACAACACATCTGCAGAGGTCTTGTGGTGCTTCAATGGGTCAAAGCTGTTTGAGTGGCACATAGTGGACCTACACAATACAAAGTAAGTGGTATTAACATTGTGGCTGAAAGGTGTACTTTCTCATAATTCATATTCTAAAATCCTTTCAATCACGACAAAACTGTGTTTGCTTGAAAATCTTATCATCCTGGCTGAAAACATTGCATTCTCCCTCTGAAAACAATGCTTCATGATTTAAACTAAAAAACTAAAATGTTACATCAACACAATTGCTGTCTTTCAGTTTAGTTCTTTCGGCAGTGATTACTGCGATTTTTATTCATGCACGACCACTTGACAAATTTCAATCATGCAAATTCAAAGCTCCATTGTTTCCAGTGCCCAGTAAAGTAGGAGTGCTGCCTTTGTGTGAAGATTCAGTTTGTAGTGACATCATTAGGCTATTAGGGCACTCTTGACTGATCAATAGCAATGGCTGAATCATTGACTGGTCTGGAGAGGTTGTCTGTTTAGCTCCATCTGTGCTGAGATCAGAAATCATTTGGCTTGGTGAGACCAAATGGAGGTATATGGATTCACCTGCTCTTTAAGATTAGCTTTCCTCTCTCTCCAGCTGAACCATCAGTGTCAAACCACGTGGATGTAACCAATGTGTACCAATCACTCAAGTCCAAGCTAAAGAATGTTTGACTCTTCCACTTTAACTGGTTAATTCAATTAATTTTACAATTAACCTGACAAGGAATAAACGTCTCGGCTCAGTTATTGATCAAGTCACATGCTCAACATGTTTCAGACTCGTAAAACCTCAGAGACCTCAGATGAACCATTTTCAGCCAGCACACTAAAGGCCACTCTTGAACAGAGTAATCTGAGGTTTTAAGTTCATGCACTCATGTAATGTGTAAAACAGTCTGTGTCATTCCAGATCATCCATATAGAATCACTGTTTTACAGTTTTGAGCATCTAACCAAAAGCTTTGAAAGTAATGTAAGAAATGTCCTCTAGTGTTCTATCTTCTGTATTTTTCCATTTATCTTTTCTAAATTTCTCAAAATGCACAGTACTAATGGTGTTTCCACTGTGTCTGTGTATATTATTATGAACCATTAATGGTCATAATTACTGCCATTCATTCTATCAGCCACAGAGAGCTCATTTCAATGTGTCAACTGAATAGCCAATTGAACACTAGCCAGTTCATTATACCACATGAGGATGTATATTCCTTTCAGCAAATCAGACTAAACAGTCATCAAGTGTTCTATAAAGTTTTGTTACTAAATCTTTCTATGGCTAACAGCACCCAACAACAGGGCAAGAAATTGGTCACCAGTGGCACCCATCAGGCAGTCAGCACTGGTACTTGATTCCAGCTGAAAGTGTTGGGTTTGATTTCAGACAGCAAACACAGTTTCTACCCAATTGTCTACAAACTCTACCTAATAGAATACAATTGCTTGAAGTGCATAAGTCTAGTAACCTTTTAGTTAGCTTCACATCACATGAAACCTAAAATATATAGCTAAGTATTATACTGTACTGTAGTTACTACAGTTCTGTTCATTTACATTTTGCACATTTGCACTGCATGTGATATTTATGTTTTGTTTGCTAACTGAATAAAAGAGCTGTGATGTAAAGTTGGTTATGTATGTTTTTCATTAGCTCCGCAGAATGATTGAACAGCCTGAGAATTTAGATGCTTTAAATAAAATAAAAAGACTAATTTTAGAACTTAGGACTGAAAAAATAATGTGCAGCTTTGTATAAAGCTAAGGTTACCATTGCCAACGCCCAATGTCAGCTAAAGTGCTTTGGGTTGTGGAGCAATGGAATTGTGCTCTCAGGAGTGTAGGAGCTCCATCCAGTACCTTTGGGATGAATTGGAGTGGTTTTTGTGACCCAGAACTAATCGTCCCACTTGTACCTGATCTCAGTGATGTTCTTGTGGTGTTCCAAAATCTAGTATTCCCCACTGAGTAGAGGCAGTACCTGCAGAAAAGGGGCTACAAGAAAATGTACTGGTGCATAGGCCTTTCTGATAATGTATCTCAAAAACCTACATCCATATTCAGTTCGAAAAGACAGAAGATTTAATTTAAGAAGAGCAGATGAAGTTCATGTGTAATCTTGAACTGAGATCTTAGGCATACTTAGAAAGTCCCTTGACAAAGACCTCGATTAGAGCAGGCCAATTTAGCTAGATTGGTATGAGGAGTATGAGGAAGCCAGTGGTGCAGAGTCCCATGCAGGCTCAGCTCTCATTAGTCCCCTCCTGGGCTGCTGGTGTAACCTTCCACCCTAGCCCACCGCTCTCAGACATCTGCAATGATCCGTTTCACAGGGCATCTCCACGCTCAGACAGGCTGATTAAAATGGCTGAGTTTAAGGAGGTCTGTGTTGGTGGGACACTGTTCGGCCTGGTGCTGTGGATTCCTGTGACAGTTATTCTACTGAACTTCATTACAGATTAAAAAAATACCAAATAAAATGAACCTTCTCAGAGTGATCATAATGAATATTTAAAAGACCATTCTACTGGTCTCAAAAGCCAGAGACACATATCCATATAGCCTCTGTCATGACATAATTCTGCTACTTTTTTAATGAGATCTTTTTTTTTTAGAAGTCTTTTTAGTTTTTCCAGAAATGTGTCTTGGGATGTTAGGGAGGCCAGGCCTGGTTTTTGATTTATTTTTCTAAAATTCTGTTAACTATCAAAACAAATCAACACAATTTACTCAAGCGTAATCAACACTGTGAGGGCTGACATTCACACTTTAAAAGTATCTTTAATGCAGAGCATTTAACCTATTCACTAAGTGAAACAGTGGGCTGCTGTGAAGGGAGGGCACCAAGGGAGTAGTTGGGACAGTACCTTACTCAAGGGTACCTCAGTGGTACCACTAGCAGTTCTGGGATGCGAACTTACAACCTTCTCATCACAGGGGAACTCTCTAACCACCAGACCACCAGCTACCCCAAATCAACTGAAGATTAAAATAATATATATTTAAACAAGTTCTAAAAGGTTACATGGCTAATAGATCATTAACCAAGGTTAATAATAAAAAAAAAAATACAATTTCTTCAAACTGAACACAGAGAGACTGTAGGGAACATAGGGGGCAGTTTTATTTAAGCTGTGGGGGCTTACACAGGTTTAGGTACCCTAGACTTTACATACACACATTACAGTTACACTTTATAAAGCACATATTTAAGCACATAGAGTAGTAATATAGTAGTAATGTCATTTTTCGTCTAGATTTGTATTTCAGGCAGGGTGATGGTACTATAGCTAGCACATAAAGCATGAAAGGACAGCACTGCAACTAGACTGTGAGCTGTAAAAGTGCTTAGACCAATAACATGCTAAAACAGCTGTACAAACATCAAGCAAAGCTCAGGATTACAATATGAGCAAACTGGGAGCTTGCAAATCCAGAGCTGTCCTGTAAATCTGTGCTGAAATCTTGTTTGACTGTATCCCTAAGTGTCCATAGAAGTAAAATTGCATATACTGAATATCACAGTACACTTTATTATTGAATATTGGTGCATGATTGAATATTGGATTTAATACTGCACATAAGGAAGGATACAGTAACTCCTCTATTATTTCCTACAGATTATGAATGTCTTTATTTGAGGCATGGTCACCTTATGGCATAACCAGTTTTGTTCATTAGCAAAAGTCAAATTCATACATTTAAACCAAAGTGAAACCACATTGTTGGGAATTCCTGAGGTGCTCTAAGATTAGAGTAATTTTTTTCTACAGGTCAGAAATAAAATACTTGGTGTCATCTCTTTGTTCATTGTCTCTTTATCAGTATGGGCCCAAGATCCGTATTACCCTGGCCACGATTCAAGAATAAAACATTATGAAATGAAAGATTAAAGACTATAATTGTATTGAGAAATAATGATCATTAATAATCATGGGCTCTTCCTATTGATTCCTTCTCTATGATTGCTTGACTGTTTCTAATGAAAACAGGATGATGAAACAAGACCGAGTGCACCCAGCACTCGTGCTTGCTGACTCAGGCCTTCTGCCCCTAATTTACTGAACAGAACCAGTGCTCAAGTCCTGGACCATTTTGGTGATTCATGGTGATTTCCAGAAAATCAATACTGGAGGCAGTTAGGTTTACATGCAGACTACAGCTGTTGTTGTACTGGAGCACCGATCAAAGATCCAGACGTGACGTGTATGAACTATTACTCTTATGGCTTAACTTAGGCTGGTCATGTTAGTATGCGTAATGCTATAAATAATTACTGAGATAATCATGTATAGCCTATACTGCCTGAGACTGAATATAGGAGTGATGATTAAATCATTTTAGACCACCATCATGTTTCTTTTTATAACAGCATGATATTGACAATTACACATGAATATTAAATAGTCGCCTGGGTTTGGGCCACAACAAATGATATTAAGATAATGAGCTAAACCTCAATTACTATCTAAGTGTCTTTTATAGTGGTAGGAGGTAGAGCCGAGACACATCAAAGCCAGATTTTCATTAAATATATCCTGGTCCTTGATGAGAGACCATGTAAGTAGTGGAGTCAACATGATGCCATGTATCCTTTGGAGGAAAAACAGCCCTGAAAGATCACAGCTTTTCCACGAGTCCTAAAAGAGGAGGTAAGGTTCTTTTCTTCATAACCATCCTTCTTTTAATGCCACACCCATCTTGAGTGTTACCATAAAAATAATGTTTGTAGTAATAATATTACTCAGTTCCAGTCAAAAGATCGTATCTGGTGAACTCTTGGCACTTATGTCTGTGGTTACATGAAAGAAGATGCTTTCCTGCGATATGCCTTCCAAATATTTTGTTTATTAACCACAAAGGTCTTTTTTTTCTTAATAGGCCAATAAATGCAAAGCTGCTTGTATGTAACAAGGCTGATCACAGTACCAATTCAGTTGAAGTACAGTGGTCACGCAATACCCAAATATTCCTGACGGACTCACAGACGCATGAACTGTTATATTTTAAATCACAACACAAAGCTGCAAACTATAAAAAATATTCCCCATCAATGAATATCACATACTGGAATTTCTTGAGACTGCGAGTCAATTTCAATTGCATGTGTTGCTCAAGCAAGCATTAGGGAGCATATGTCACTCGAGTTATTTAATGTGCAGGCTCTGTAATCATGCACGTTCGCTGCTGGGAGACCATAAGATGGCC
Source organism: Brachypetersius altus (assembly GCA_037974465.1). Classification (NCBI taxonomy): domain Eukaryota; kingdom Metazoa; phylum Chordata; class Actinopteri; order Characiformes; family Alestidae; genus Brachypetersius; species Brachypetersius altus. The sequence goes on from JBBPDB010000153.1 coordinate 4,993,654, forward strand.
CATATGGGACTGGCAGGGGTGTCATGCATCTCTTCTGTCTCAGCAGGTAAATGCTAGCTGTCTGCACTCCTGTTGTTAATTAGCCATCTCTTCCTGTCACCTAAAAGCCTTCAGGAAGACTCGCATTAATTCATTCAGTGCACACACACACATGTACACACACACACACACAGACCCATCCACACCTGTCAAATAAGTTTGATTATTGAAAAACATAAGCTTTGAAGGTATGTTGCAGAAAGTCAGCAAGTCAGGTTTCAGAATAATGGCCCACAGCATGATGACTAAAAACATCTGTGAAGAAACATGAAGGAATGGCTACAAAGTCGCCATTTTATTGTACCTGCTGAAGCTTGACTGGTTCAGCACCTTTAATGCCATTAACTTTCTTTCTTAAACAGTGAAGTCATATTACAGTAATTCGCTATAATTCATTTTGCTTTTTACCAAGGCATCATACAGTTAATTGCAAAAGCAATTCTCCACATTTTACTGTTTACGTGTTCAATAATTGACATGTAAGAATGTGATCAAATATAATGTCAGGTGGGTGTGTAGGAGGGAAAGGGGAGGACGCCAAACTACATAAAAAGGAAAACCAGATTTAATCACAAAAGCAACATAAGCACAGGGGAACCCCAACTCAGGGGAAAGAACAGAAATACACAATACGCAAAATTAAACAACAAGGCTCGTGCTGGCACATCAAACATAGAATAAAAACACGGCAGGTATCAGAAAGCAAAACGTGATCAACAAAAAGGCAGGCCACTCCAGGGCGCACATCAAACTCAAAGAGGACTAGCACGAGCCTGTAACTGTAAAAGAGAGAACAAGAACATGTTAGACGTGAACCACAAGATTACAAGATTGGGGAGCAACACACACACAAAATAGAACAAATACCGGCATGCAGATTCAAGGCCGGGCTGGGCTATAAGCACTACAAATCAAAGAGGGAAACAGGTGCAACAAATCAAGACGGGGAACGACACAAACAGTGCTAGGAGACTCTAAAGGGTACAAGGGGAGAAGGGAGGAAGGACACTAAGAAAACACAAGCAGGAGAACTCAATACTCAGGGGACGGGGAACAAAAAGTCAAAAGTCAAGCCACATATATTTTATTTTTCACCAATCTGTCTCATTGTGCATTGAAATTTACAGTGGAAAATATTGTAAGTATGTTGGTTATCTGTAGAGGATGTGTTAACCTTTTTCAGTAATCAAAATATTGAACCATTTTTCAGCATTACTTTTATCACTATTACACGCCACAGTACTCATCCTCAGCTCTCGTCTAGACCTGCTGAAAGTAAACCTGTGATACTAAATCCTGTGATAACTCATCCTAAACTCCAGGACAAGTGATTAGATGGATGTTATATTTTTATTTTTAAAATTATTTTGTTTTTATGTGTCTTTTTTCCTTTTGATGAGCTCAACAAAGCTGTAAAGAATCGCAATGAATGTCATAGTCCATTACATCCCATGATGACTTTATTACTCTTTTATTATTTATACAGTACATCTATAGCCAATAAATTGAAATATGGAAGAAAATATTAGTATGTTTCTTTATTGCTTTCAAAATTTGCCCGGGGGAATTCTAGTGTCAGAGAAATGAATCAATAATACACAGTTGTATTGTGTGCTGTTATGGATGATAAAGCATTTGCTTTTTGTGATACAAGAAAGCTAAAATAATAATCTAGTGGGAATAACATACACTCAATTACAAAGGAATGTACAGCATCTACCACTCCTTTTATTTTTAATCAAATTATATAAAAATAGCTTTTTTATAACTAGCTTTTTTTATTACAGACAATGCAGAGTGTTATACTTTCATTATTACATTACAACTTCATTTATGGTATTCATCATTTTCCAACCAAAGCTGGTTGACCAGACACAGTTTAAGCAAACTCTTAAACTGAGAGTATTGTTGACATTAAATGTAGTCCAGGGTGTGAATCATCCAGCACCAGCCTGGCAACAACAGCTGTCTCTTTTCTTGTAGTTCATTAAACAAGCAGAAAAATTCTAAAGTGTGTATTCTAAATAATTAATCTATATCACATCTGTGTTTGTAATTAGAAGAGGAGAGATACAACTTGAAGCTGGTTTTTGTGGAAACAGCTTGTTTTGAGAAAAGGAAAACAAACATCCTTTACAGTTGTAAATAGTTTTAGCTGAAAGACCTGACAAACACAATTAATATCAATGATAATTAAGTACAAGTTATTCATTTTTCCTTGTTAGTTAGAAATCATACTACTCCGCAGAAAACTACATTGTAGCTTTAACGATTAAGTATGATATCAAATCTATATTAAGATCTTATTGCTCTTAACCAGTTACCAGGATCGGACTGACCATCTGACCGCCTGGCATTACGGTGGGCCAATGTGCTATTTGGGCCGATATTTATTCATTCACCCAATATAGAGACCCTACCTTTTACACAAGCAACTACCCACACACACCTCAGCTGCCTCACACATTTCTTTCTCTTTGTTACGGGCCGGTCAGTGGCCAGATCTGACCACTGTTTTTGTTTTCGTTTCATGTTTCTGTTCTGTTTTCAGTGGG
>JBBPDB010000153.1:5002186-5038152 GCA_037974465.1 Brachypetersius altus
TAGAGTGCGATTTATAAAGCGTATATTGCGTGCAGGTGTGCGTGCGAACGTTTTTATAAATCTGACTTTTTCTTTGCATACGTCATTTTCGTCTTTTGAGCGCACGTACACTTTTAGTATGAGTTCTACGCAAAGTTTTATTAATGAGACCCCAGAGCTGTTTTAGCAACACAAGAGGGACCTACACAATATTTTAATATGATAGATGGTTTTAATGTAATGTAAATTAATGTAAAGTACTGATGTAATTTAAATTGATGAACTGATGTCAGTTTACAACAGAAACACAGTGTTAATGGACTGTATTTAAATATCGCACATGGATTCTAGGAATTGCATCAAGTTAAAATGTTATATTTTACAGTGATTAGCTGTTAGCTGTTAGCTGTTATTCGCAAAGCATACTCGGAAAGTAATTGGTACTTTTTGCAGTGTGGAGCAGGCCTTTTATGAATATAGTAATTGTGGGGTGGATCTTTTCAGCAATTCTCGCTAGTTTCGTTAACCCAAAAACATGTCGGAATGCATTTAACATGTTTTGGTATTCAGTTAACTAGTTCATACCTTAGTGTTACATTACAGCAGTGTTTTGTGTAAGAGTTACATTACGTTTTTGGCATTTAGCAGATGCTCTTATCCAGAGCGACATACATCAGTCCTCAAGTAGTTTACATTTGTTCTTCATACCTGTAAAGATATACCAAAATCAACACCTGCTTTTAACCAAGTTATACTGCCAGCTAAGTTACACACCTAAACAAATCCTGTCAAAAAGACACATTACAAAAGACACAGGTTTTACAGTCTTAATGACTGGCATACATCTACTATAATGTTTACTGTGTAGCAAGCTGGTACTGGTAGCAAGCTATGTAGCAAGCTGGTACTGGTAGCAAGCTATATATATATGTTGCAAATGATGTAGCAAAACTGAAAACTTTATGTGTAAAGAGTCCATTTGTCATCCGTAAACACACAGCACAAATTTGAACACATTCAGCATGTGAAGCAGTGGGGATGGTACCTTGCTCAAGGGTACCTCAGAGGTGCCACTAGCAGCCGGAACCCACAACCTTCTGATCGCAGGGGCCACTCCCTAAATACTAGGCCACCAGCTGGCCCACATCATGTGTGGGTGCACATGATGTGGGTATAATTCATTTCCCACTTAATCATTACTGTACAGACCTACAGGCAATTTAGAATTCCCAATTCACCTGACATGCGCATCTTTGGACTGTGGGAGGAACTGGAGACCCCCGAGGAAAACCCACGCCACCACTAGGAGAACATGCAAACGAGACCACGATCCAGATTCAAACCCCAACCTTTGAGTGTGAGGCAACAGTGCTACACACAGCACCACCATGGGGCCAGTGGGTATACATTAAAGCATAAACAAGCTGTACATCCATAATAGAGAATGCTGTTAATCAAGTGTTCTAAAATAATACATACAATTTTAACACAATAAATAACACAGTAAATTTACTGTAGCTTCATGACTTCTACATTTTTTTTAACAATATACAACATCCAGCTATGTCGCTGTGCAGTGCGGACCAGATTATTTATGTGGGACATTTTTAACAGTTAACAGTTACTCTGACACTGGTGTGTGTGCTGGTGTGAGTATTTTGGGCACAAAGGTGCCGCTGGGGTTTTATATACCTCAGTACCACTTGTAGATTGAGGATGGTCCACTATCCAAAAATACCCAGATTGAGCATGGCTAGCACAGCTGTAATGGACCTTCAAGGACAATGTTTCCAATAAAGTGGCTGGCCCCACTGTTTACAACCTCTACCAAATAGTTATCTTCAGTCCTACAGTCAATGCTGATGGACATACATAAATATAAAAATTAAATCACATTCATGTGTCATATATAAATTGATTAATTGAGTTCAGTAGCTGTCTTTTACCATCCTCCTGGCCTTGATGTCTCTGCTTGGTTTTAAGACAGCAGCAGTGATATCCTCAGAGCCCAGTGTTCTCTTCTTGCTTTCTGCATTTAATCATCTCAGCTCTTCCTGCAGGTAGCAACAGAAGAGATTGATGGTGGGTGATAAAAGCAGTGACTTTGTGGGTGTGTTAATTATTATTCATGTAACATCACACACAACATGGGCAGGGCAGGATTTACAGCAGTGTGGCTGTGGTACTGGGGTAATTTGTGATGCAGACCCAGGGGGGCAGCATTCTCTTCTGCCTCTCTATTTCACTCCCCCTCTCTCTGCACCACAAGGGACCTCTGCCTGTCAGACCACTAGGTTCAAGCACGCTGCCCACTCAGTCCCTCTCTCACTATCTGTCTCTGTCTCTCTCTCTCTATGTCTATCTCTCTCTTTCTCTCAGCAGCAATGTGCAAGGAACTCAAGGAGACACTGTGAGGATGATTCAGTGAAGGGTTAAACCTGGCATGTCACAGTTCTGGGCTTTGACTCACGAACGCCGCTCACGAAGAAATCAGCAATGCTGTGTCCTGTCTCAGAGATCTGCTAGGGACAGTACGTGAGTCAGAGGCAGTCTGGCTGTTGCTAATGGATTCTTTTGATCCAGATCTTCGCTGATGATGAAAGCCTTCCTCATCAGACTCACATATCTATCTCATCTCATCCTCACATCTGCCACCCCTCCATCTGCTTTCAATGACCCTCTCACACGAATGGTAAAGAATGTCATCTATTCTCCAAAATGTTAATCTTCGTAGTGCACTCTGTGGCCCTTTCTCTCAGCGAACCTCTAACCTTACACATCAGAGGTTCTCAAGCCAGTCCTCAGAGACCCTGAGACCATCTACAGCTTTCTTGTGCTCCGTTTCCAAAAACACTTGATCCAGACCAAGAAGGGTCATTGAATGCTGATTACCTGCCTTCATGTGTCAGAGCCTAGTTAAGAAAAAAGTGTCGACTGGCTGAAGGTCCCTGAGGAACAGACTGAGACACCTCTAGACTCTAGTGACTTTGCTCCTTTAGTACTGCATGACTACTGCCCTCTAGTGGAAGCCATAGTACAACAGTCTTTTGCACCCCAAGACTGCCCCCTTGTTGAAGAGAAAGTGGGAAGTCTCTTGGCTCTGTGAACTCGGTGACCTCACTCTTTCTCCTCCTAGTAGCTGGATAGCAGGTCATTTCTATTTAACCCCAGGGCCACAAGTGCACTGCACCTCCAAGGATAAAGAGGGAAAACTGTTCGGCTAGCTGATCAGGCAGACAGAGCAAAGCATTCATAAATAATGCAGACCACTCTGGGAACCGCTCAGTCAGCCAAGCATGCAGCACAGTTTAGTCATCCTGGAAAAGCTCAGGACACTTGCATTTTGAACACTACGCTTATTCAGAGGAAAGGGGAAATGGAAAGAGAAATGAGGGGCTGAGAGGGACAGGAGGAAAGGTAGAAAAGCAGAACGGGAAGATGGGATTGAGGGTTGGGAGGCAAAAAAGGAAAGGGAAATTGAGATCGAAAGACAGAGAAGGAGATTGTGAGTGGGCGGAGAAAATGGGAGGGGAAAAAAGAAAGATGTAGGGGACAAAGATAGAGGGGGGAGGGAAAATCCCAAGAATTTAGCTCCTATTGAAGCGTTGTGATGGTGCTGGGGGTTAAAGAGCAAAGTGTGATGGATACAATCTCATTAGAATGGGCAAGTGAGGCTTTAATTTCCTGAACGTGTTCCATCTTTATTAATGTCAGGAGCAGCAGGTAGTCAATTGCATTAGGGCTTCGATCACTGCCTGTGCATGCTCCAATGACAAACATCAAGCAAGGGCATTCATTCTGAAGGAGATCACTGCAGACCTCACAAGAGCTAATTACAAACCCATCGCAGGTCAGAACTAGAGCAGAGAAATTATTCTTCAACTGCTTCTGCAAAAAGCCACAGTATCACAGCCCGCCATAACCTAAGCTCAAACTCAACAAGTTATCCTCTAATAAGAGTTAGGTCCAATAAAATAAAGGTTTCTGAATGATTTCAAACGTGTTTAGTATATCCATACATCGTGGATGTCAATACATCACCAAAAGCACATTCACGTTTTCATAATGGTGCAGAGTTCTCAGTGTGCTTTAGGATTCAGTAAGGCTTACTGTGAGCTATAAAAGAAATTAACATAACAGACAGTATTGAGGCTGGTATTCACAACACAGCCACAAGAACATCTGATCTTGGATTATATTCCTCTATACAGTATTTATGACGGTCATTGTCACAAAGACTGATTTTATATCAGCACTCACACTCCTGAGGCAGCTTTTGAAGTTTCTGGTGGTGAGGTTTCCTTCATTTTTATTCAGAGTCACACTGTGCCCTTAACCACATAGATAACTCTGCACTGCCTTATTAAAAAGGTGGAACTATGGGCTGGATTTACAGAAATGACACTTGAAAAATCTTGATTTCTAGTGTTGGCTAGCCACAAAATCTAGACTCCACACATGTATTGGTTGATAAATTACATCTGGATTAAAAAAATAGATTTTTCACCAAATTTTAGGGCCATCTTAACTGCCATTTAAGAATCCATCGATATGTTAAGATGTTTTAGGGAAATCCAGTCCTGTCCTTTACCAATCCCTTGCTGAGTTGAACTGGGTGTATTTCCTAGGACTGCAGAGGGTTTCTTGTGGCCTTGCTCTGAAGAAACCCTTTCAACATCTTTGTTTTGTAGAATGTAGAGAAACCAACTAGTCACGTGATTGCAATGTTTTGATTCCCATTCCTGAATTTCTAAATCTACTGAAATATTAGGATGCATTGTCTTCAGCCAGAACTGGAAGCACCTTCATATGCCCTGCCTGCTGTGTTATGTAAATGTAGAGTGCCTGTGAGGACGGCATATGTAAAGTGCACACATGAAGCCATTCTGCTGGAACATGGAAACTGCGTCTCACCGAGTTGTAGGAGGCCTTCTAAATCTACATGCTTTACAGCACATGTCAGCTTATTGATAGCCATGCATTCTCTTCTGCAGATGTGAAAAGAGGTAATGCATGAATTCCACATATTAAATAACGCAGGTCACAAATCAGTACTGTGATCTACACCAAGGCTAAAGTCAGGCAAGAATGGGTATTGCGAAGCAAGTGGCAGTCAACTGAACAAGTCAATTTCCAAGACCTTGCATTTCCTAAGTGTAAAAGCAGCTATTCATCCAGTAAAGGGCATAGTCTTTTAGCTCTGTGAAAAAAAGCATCCAATCATGTGATTTAATCTCTAAACTCCAAGGGAATTGAATGTAGAATTTCTCACTCTCATTACATACATGCAAGTTTCACAGTAGTTAATAATGTATATTCACAGTCTTAGTTTCGTCAAGCATTCATTATTTTCAGAGTGATAATCCCATGCAGTAAAATAAAGATCAGAATAGAGACTTTTTGACAGCAACTCTGCAGATAAGACTGAAACGGGACCGAAACGAAGGATCCAGGGGGCATGGTTGGGAGGACAGGGATCCCAAGGGACGCCTGTCGTCTCCTAGCTCACCCCTCACTGATGAAGCACAACCATAAAGGCTTCATAAAGTCTTCATAAATATGCATTACCCAAAGCTATAGCTCATACATGAGGAAAATATGGCACTCAGGTCCATCTCTGTCATGGTAGATCTCTTATAGACAAGCATCTGCTCCCCAATGCTTTATCCACATTCGGCAAAGTAAAATTGCCAATGGCATTGTTCAATTATTTATAATTCACCAGTCATTGCAAAGGTTATTGGGTCTGAACAAGCCTCGCATTTAAAGACTTCCATTAATCCAGCTGCAGCCTTTTACATATATACATATGTTGAACCAGGCCACACAACGAGGGAGTGTAATTTGTGTAATTTGTGTCCCGCCGGAGCACCTGACAAACCTGACCTCCAGTCTCCTGACATAGAGCAGACACCCCACAGAGCAAGGGCAAAGGTCATGTCCAAGCTAAGGGTCTGAGAGCATTTGGCTGACCAGGCTCTTCCAGTGCTGCTTTTTATTACATCCTCAGCCCTTTCCTCAGAGACTCTACAGCAGTGCCTTGCTTTATGGAGGGTTCAGCCAACCCCATGACCCCACAGCCAGAAAAAGAAAACTGTTGTGTCTATTCTACAGCTGCGGGGAGCCTGACAGAAAACTTCGGCAGTGTTTCTGCTGTAGCTAAATAGGCTAGGCCAGTTAGCTTAATACGTAATGTCAAAAACTTTAATTAGTCAGAATTTTAAATGTCAAAACTGAATTGAGGGCAGAGTCTTTTCTGAGACAGTTTTCCAATTTGAAACAAAAGGATATTTCCAAAGGTTACACAGAGTCATTTCATATTTTCATTTCATTACTGGAAAAGGCAATTTGCTCCAATGAAGGTTTTTTTCTGGACTGGTCTAAGGCCGATGTCTGCAGAGTACTGGGTTTTGTAAATAAAGCTGAGTTGTGACAAGGGCATTCCTGGCTTTTACCTAAGACATGAATCTCAATTTCTGTGCATTATCGGGAATTAAGTTCACACAAGATAATGATTCACACAAGAAAAAAAACATAATAATACAGTCATTGACAAGGTGTCATCAGTCCAGTCCTAGCTGAGACATCCTAGAATCAATAAAAAAATGACTTGCGAAGACAATGTTAATTTACTTTAATTGAAAGTCTTTTTTTGAAATGTAAACATTTGAGGTAATAGTTTTGATGTGATGGTGGGAGGGGGCTCGATTTATCAGAGTGGATGATTTGGGGCAGGCTATGTTTTGCACAAAAGCAGCATAGATACTAACGTTCAGAATGACAGATGACTATATCCTACTGGCTTTTTAAAATAATTATTATGCTTGTTAATATTTATTAATATTTATTAATAGAACGTTCAGGGCTATATCCCCAAATGGCCAGGTCTAATGACGCCTCTGCTCAAACTATGGCCAAGAACTAAAATTGGGCGCAAGCCTGCGAGTGCACTTTCTCCCTGAGAGGATCTTTGGTTTATAGAGGACCATTGACAGGAGAAGAATAGCAAAGCAAAGCCTCTCCAGCACGCTGGTAAAAGTAGCTGCACTGGGCCCCTGGAGAGGGGTCTCTGGAGGTCTCTGCTGTGTTTGGACACCTGTTTGCATTTGGATTTCCCCACTGAGAGAGTAGGGCCTATTGTATCTGACCACCCACACGGCCACAGAAAATGGGCCACACAGAGCAAGAGCGCCCCCTCTGTGAGCACCATAACTCAGAGTCACAGTGGCCTTTCTGTTATAGAAAACAGCTGATCATCAACCACTGATTAAGACTATGTTTCCTAAAGAATCTTTTCACTAAAGCAAGTGATGTTGATTACCACAGCCAAAAATTTACACACTTTGTCAGAAAACAAGGTTTGTATTATAAGTGGGTTTTGAGTCAGTGGGTAACCTGTAGCAACATATATATATATAGTAGTCCTATCAAGAAGCATCCATTAAAAGGTAGATCTTCTATGCAACTCATAAAAAGAATAATGTCTGGCACATTTTTGTAGGAGTGTGTGTATTCCTCAGGGGACTGAAATTAAATTAAATTAAAATCTTTCTGAATCTAAAAACTAATTGAAATATGTTTTCCTTTCCTTTCCTTATTTTAGCCTAAAACCTAAATTCAGCAATTGTTCATGAAATAAAATTGACATTACTCGTACTCTTAACAAAAAAGAACTAAAAATAAATGTAAAAAAAGAAAGACTAACGGGCAAAACAAAAATGGCAGTGAAAGGTTACCAATTAAGAAATGAAACAATTGTCAAACCAGTGTTTTGGTTTTTTTTTTATTGCAGCTGTGAAAAACGGTACGTTTAGAGCTGTTCTTACATATTCTGCAGCAACACATCACATGCTGTACAGACTATTTTATAAAACAAATCAATGCATCTCAAATGAACTTCTGCTCTTTTCCTCTCTTTTCTCCAGTGTACATTAAGTGTACTGTGCTATTCACTAGGTCATGTATTTAAAAGCAGAAAAAGGATCAATAAAGCCATGCTCAAGGTAAATACTTTAATTATTGCACACGGCAAAGGAAGTATTGAATTTCCTTTGACCCAAACACAGCATTGACACTCACCTCCCCAGAGAGTTTGCCAGACTATCCAGGCATACCGTTAGAGCATGTGAGACAGGACATCACAGAAGTCATCACTCAGATCTCTGCTATTTCTCCTGGACTTGTATTTCTTACTGTCAAGGATTCTTCTCTTTCCATGGCAGTTATCCTATCAGTGATATCAGTCAGTCATTTGGTCCCACTGGGGATTTAATTAGCTTGGGCGGTTCTCCATGAGCCTTAAGTTGTCAAACACGCTCTGTCTTCACTGTGAGGTGTGATTTTAAAAGCAAAAACAAATGTGCACTGTTTAAGTGCTTCTCAATACTAATGTCTCTCAATGCCTTCTCAAGACTCAATGCCTCCAGTCTCCTCATCACTGACTAAATATCTAATACCAAGCATTGTAAAGTTATGCCCATGGCTCATTGATGGCAGTAAGTGGTGAAGGCCTGTCCAGTTCGTGTAGTAATGAAAGAAGGTGATCTTGTCTGATTAATCATGTTTTCTAATGGATGGCCAGGTGAGTGAGTGTCACTTGTCTGGGTAAGAAAAGGCACCACAAGGGACTATGGGAGCTTTCTCGTGGAGCTTTAGAGTAGCAGCCTCTCTGGACAATGTTCAACTGGGAAGTCTGTTCTGGCATTCATTTGACACGTACCACCTACCTAAGCATTGCTGCAGACCAAGTACACTCTTCCACAGGAATAGTTTGAGCAACCTGATAAAGAGCTCCAGGTGTCCAAATTTCCGTTCTTAAGATTAAGCATCTATGGGATGTGCTGGACAAAGTAACCAGATCCATGCAGACAGGGCTTAAATGATCTTTTGCCTATATCATGGAGCCAGACCATAGCTCACCTTCAGCTGTCTTGTTAAGCCCACATGTTCATGGGTCAGAGCTGTTTTGGTGGCATGAGGGGGATGTAAACAATTTTAATCAGTAGTTATGAACTCCAAAACTCCAAACTTAAGAAGACTCTTTTTTCACAGAATATATGGCTTTTTGACAGACATGTGACTTTGTTCAGATTCATTTATTCTGGGGTGATTTCTAAGGCACATTTTATAGAAGGTAAAAGGGACTGGAATCTTGCCTAATGTGGGCACAGCACATCAGAATGACTGCCATTGCAGCTTCAGATAAGACTAAATCTGTCACGGCTAGGCCTAAGGCCGGTGAAGGCCACTGTGTTTTTGGTTATGTTCTGTTTGTTTTGATGTGCTGATGTCTAGTGTCATGTTGTTTTTTGTCTGAGTGTCATGTGCCCTTTTAGTTGCACCTGGTTATGTTTAGTCTCATGATTGTGTACGTTTAAAAGCCTGTCTGCGTGTTCAGTCCTCATGTCTCCATCACCTCATTCCCTGCCTGTTTCTACCCTTGTTTGTAACCACGGTTTCCTGATCGGAGCGGCCATTGCGCCTGTTTATTTTTGCCTTGTTTTTCTTTAAATAAAAGTCATCGCGAGTATGGATCCAGTCTGCCAGTCTGTTCCTTACTCAGAGGGAGCTCAGAGTGTGGGCCTTGCGGCCTGCACTCTGACAAAATCACTGAGAAATTACATTATGCCACCTCCCATCCTGTCCAAATGGAGCTTCCATTACTTCTTAGCTACATTGTTCTAAGGGTTCTAACTAAAGAACCAAAAAAAACTAATAGACAACAAACAATTCTTGGCTGATTGACCACAAAATAAGATAAATGTGCTTTCTGGCACAAACAGCACTTAATATCGAGTTCAGGTCATATCCACAAGTCAAGGAAGCTAAACAATATGAATACTCTCCTGCCGGGCACTGTCATCTTTTCTATTCAGCCACATATATTCAATCACTCTCATATTACATGAGACTAAACTGTATATCATCCACCTATACATACACATACAAAATGAACTCAACAACTGATCCACTCTGCAGTTCTTAGCCAGGATCTGCCCAGGACCGATAAGCCAGAGCAGAGTCATCCTGCTTTTTATCTTTCTCTGACCTGCGGCTGTGTACTCAGTCTCACCTTGTCTGTCTGCATCAGCCTGCAAGCCCCCACTGAGAAGCTGTGTGCTATCTTTAGCCACCCAAGCACCACAGTCTCTCTCTGTCCCCAGGGAGAGGCCGCTGGTAGCTGTGCCTAATCTCAGAGCCCGACAGCAGCGTCCTCACCTTCACTCGGCCCTCTGATTTACTACCTGTGTCAGGTTCCTCCAGCTCTGGGCCTGCAGCCGGGTCCATGGCTGGAGAGGAAAGAGAGGAGGTGATTTAGTGGTGCTTTAGGGCTGAATGCTGGTGTCATCGTCTGAATATGAGCTGCTCTATTGTTACCCCGTGAGAAAGTCATGGGCGTGCTAAAAATGTTAAATGGCTAGCTTTGGGTTTTTGTTTCAGTGCTAAGGGTCACAACATAGAAAACTTCTCAAATGAAAGATGAACAACACAGCAAAAACAAGAAAGATGAACAACCTATGAATTCAGAATTTCTAATCCAATCTTCCAAAAATAAACCACTCAAAAAAAAAACTGGAGGAACTACTGATACATTACTATGCAGTTTATCCAGTGAATGTATACACTGGCTCATCAGTTTTTATAAGTGATCTAAATCTTTATAGAACTATTCTTTTCTAAAATCTCATTGGCTGAGCCTCAAACAGATCAAAGCTGTTGTAAATGATTCAATATATGAACCCCTATCCCTGCCTAACAACTGAATTTGTATTAATAGAAATGCCCTTTGCAGCAATCAAAACAGGTTAAATAAGACTATGTTTACACTGATTACTATCTACAACCCACCAGGACTTTATACAGAGTTCTTACATTAATACATAACAATGTATTGTGTATTAATGTAATTAATGTTGAGGGTGATTCACAGAAATTCCTTAAAATTTAATGAGGTCCACTCATCGCACTGCAGTCACATTCTTAATTTTGTCCCTTGGTGTTAATATAGATAATGTTGCTATTCCATCCCAGACCACAATAAGCTCAGATCATTACCCCATCACAAATAATATATTATTTGACATAATATTTGACTAAGATGAAGCTCATTCTATCCATTTCAGGCACAGTAGCTCTTAGTTTCCTTCAAATCCTATCAGATTTATCAACCCGTCATCTCTCCACAGCATGTATACAATCTAAACAACCTAACTGAACACTTATAAAATACTTTGTCATTCTTTGATTAAATAAGATGGAGGAAGTAAAGGAAGTAACTGGTCTTTATTTTAGATCCAGATGCCATAAACAAACATTAATGTTTAATACAAAATCTTGCTTTGTCCTCAATTTTTCTCATGTCAAAAAATTTCAGTGTGAAGATCTATCAGTTCTGATCCATCCTGCAGTGAACCAGTGGTGGCTCCTTGTCAATAATTTTTGGTGAAATAGACCACCTTTCATCCCTGCTGCGCGTCGCAAAACAAGCTCAGTACCTCAGTACTTCACCTCCATGTTCTGCATGTGCTGCCTCACATTTTGATGTACCTTCCCTCTCCTGCTCTTCCCTCAATTTCCTCATAGTTAGTGTTAAATCACTACAAAATATAAAAAGTATTTTATTGTACATATCTTAGTAATGTTTATTTCAACAGTGCATAATTGCCTAGAAAACATAAATTCATTCTACCCTCCAGGTATTCTAGATGAAGTTGTTAATCATACCAGCAGGGATTTTTTTCCAAGGATTTCACCAGTTTCTTTTCAATTGAAAAAAAGCCAGGTTTCGCAGTCACTCCTGTCCCATGGTATTGTATGAGTATTAGGCAAAAAGTTTCCAGTGCCCAGCTTGGCTGGGTGGTGGTGGGGATTGCAAGCAAGCTAACAAGCTAATGCCATTCTTTCTGTTCACTCGTAGACAAATAATAAAAAATAAAATAAATAGAAATATTATTAAGAAATACTACTAAATTATGTTATGTGCTATGTGCTCAGCACGGGTGGATTGGCAATCTGTGCGTTCTGGAAAAGTCCAGAGCAGCCAGCTGGTGTACGGCTGTCGACCCCAGATGCAGCCGAGATGCACATACCCAACTCCCCGGCCCAGGATGTTGCAACCAGAACCTAAACAAACTTAAACTCCAGAATACAGTATATTGGCTTCCAGTCAAATTCTGCATTGATTAAAAAATTCTACTTTTGACTTTTAAGACCCTGAATGGCCTCATCTCTTCTGAACTCTTCTCAAAACTATTTCTCTTTTTATTTTTTCTTGTGCAGTGGGACGTCCTTTCTGAGAGGAACGGCTGCCCACCTAGTCCGCTCGATTGAGTATAATCAGGGTTTCCTGCTCACTTGTACTCTAGACCAGATTGACCACCATTGGGGTCTCTTGCTCCTACTACTGCTAACTATAAAGTTGACTACTCCTCAATGGTTAAATGTGTGCTTTTCTGCCTCTTTGACACTGTTAGTCATCTTCATAGTGGTATTTTTTTAATTCTCTCTTGCTCTCCAGGGTTGATTAGAGGAGGATGAATTCCTCTTTTAACTTTTGCTTCTGTAAAGCTGCTTTGTGACAGTATGTTGTAAAAAGTGCTATATAGATCAATTTACTTTGATTTGACTAGAACTAGTCTTGTCAATATAGCTTGACTGCTAACATTCTAATAGATAGCTAACATGCTACTCCTGCATTTTCAATGAAAGACTTGTAATTAAAGTGTTTACTAAATGAATCACTGTAAAACTACAACATAAAAAGTAAATAATAGGTTGCTTGGATGTCTTATGAGTGTAAAATGTCTTTTTTGTGTTTGGATCTGTTTTGAGTAGTATTAAATGCTCAATACTCCCTATATAGTGCCCCTTAAATGTTGTCATGAAAGTTTGGCATTTACACACAATTGTACCATTCATTTAATTCCTTCATAGTGCGCTAAATGTAGAATATATCAGATTCAGGCCCAGCATGAGAAAACTAATGGTGCATAGAGTCGCTAATGGAATGTGGTTGTAATGTGGTGCGCAAAAACTACTTACAAAGCAAAGATTGTTGCATTAAACATGGGAATATAATGATATACTCGTTGCTATCTAACAAAAGTAGGTAAGCAGATTATAAAAGTGTAGTATACAATGATGGGAGACAAAGCCGTCTGCTGTCCTTTGCTAGTTGCACTGTAATGCTGTGGTCATATGGGTAACAAAGGATGTAACAATGTGATGTCACATTGCTCAGTATTATAAAATAGACCTCTAGCCTATTTTTACCCCATTAGTTGCTGGCACAACAGTCACTTGTTGCTGTAAATCGCCAACTCTCATTGATAATGAATGGCAGTTACTTTCTCTGTCACTCTTCTCTGTCTCTCATGTGATCACAACATCAGGCCATGTGACACACTGATATTTATTATGGGTGAGGTTTTATGGCTCAACATTTTTTGGAACTTACCTCAACATGAAAACATAAATAGCATCAGCTTTCTTTTTAGTCACTATATGGTGCTACACATATTTTGAAGTAGTGCTATGGGGAGTATGTGGAAATTATAATGACTTTCAAAATAATTAATGACTTCTCTAAGCAGAATGGCATATCATGTACTTCATCAAGGGAACATTAACCTTCATAACATTCACTTCTGCTGTAAGTGCAGTATCAAAAATATAGTCCTCCAATCAAATTGCATGTTTTGTAGAAATAAGTGCACATACTTTACAGGAAAGATATTTATGTTTCCCCCCCTGCAAATAAGACTGCAGTCTCTATGTGTTTGTTTTAACATGAGTTTAATTTTAAAAATACTGTGCATTTTCATTTAGAAAAGAAATAATTTTATCAGAGACACCAAATGTTTTGTACATGAGTGCATGGTGTAGGGCATTTAAATTATGCAAACCTCCACAGCACAGTTGAATACACTGCCCAATTAAGGTTCACACACAGATTCTCTAGTGTTATTATGCTTCTTTTGTGTCAGCACCATCCCTCACTTCATTTTCTAGCACTTTATGAGATCGACTGCAGCTCTACAGCTGAATTCAATAGCACCTGACCTCACGCGGCATAAATGACATTCTCTGGCCTTGTTTCCAAATGAATCCAGTTTGTAGCTCATTGTCATCAATACGAATAATGCACGGCTGAACTTCCTTTGAGGGTCTGGCATCTTGAAAGAAAGGTAATGCAATGACTGTTAGTCCTCTTCTCACTGATTGGTTTAATTGATAGGAAGAGAAAGTGCACAATGGTTGGAGGATAAAGAGTTCGAACAAGAAGGTGCTCTTTGAGCAGCAATCATAGATTCAAGATGAGCTCTTTAAGCAGTCGTGCAAATTGGTGGTGCACCCTCAAAAAATCCTGAAAGAAGCAAGGCAGTTACTCTAACTGCCAGCAGCTAATTAGCGTGTTAGAGAGTGGCCTTTAATTTTCATGGTGTCATAAAATAACGGGCAAATCTTCACAAGATTATATTATAGCTCATGACATCCAGTGTAAACCATTAGAGAGACAGCCATACCACACAGTCAGCCATAACGGTAATGACCTAATATAAAACTTAACAGTGCACCATAATTTTCATGTCTCTTCAGTACATGTATACATGATAATAAAAAGTTGTCATTTTTCTTTACAGTTCTGTGTTACACATTTATATCTAGCTGTAGAATCTATAATGTGAGGTACACTAATGAGAAACATTCAAGGCTAACATGCTTAGATGTGATGCCATTTATGCTTTAATGATGCTGTAATACTTAAGAAACATGGGTTTCCCATAAGCACATACTTTAAGACATGACAGATCTTTTTTTCACGTTCTGATGATCATTTCCAGCAGGTAGACGGTAAAACTGCATTTGATATGAAAGCTGCCATGTTATGCTTTCGTGTTACCGGAGCGCTCGTTCAATCACGTAAAAGCATTAGAAAGCTTCATTTTCTGCTTCATTAGACCTCAAATGATTTAATATCCATAAAGTATGCACACTTTAGCTTTATGTTATTAGTTGATTCAGCTCATTTTTAATCTGTAAAGCAATTTATTCACCATTAGAACCCCCTGATTTTTTCAGTCTATACAGATACTTGGTGTCATATTATAGCTGAAAATCATACACATCCAGTACATGGACCACTATACAGCAACTTGAAGCCAATGTCATAAACTGCAATGAGTTTGTAATCTCTCCAGGACAATCATATAAAAAAAAAAGAAAAACCTAGGATGTCTGAGATGTGGAGTTCCTTAAATTAGTCTTCCTTTTATGCAGTTTCTGACTGGAAAATGATTGGTTCAGTTCCTTACACCCTACAGAAACAGACAGGAAAAAAGGAGCACAATGAAAGAAAGAATGAAATAAGAAAGAAAAAAATTAAAAGAAAGAAAAAAGGGAAAAAGAATGACACAAACAGAGAGCGAACGAAAAAGAAAGAAACAAACAATGAAAGAAAGAAATAAAGACTGACAGAGACCATAAGAAAATGAGTGAAGTAAAAGAAAGAAAGAAAGAAAGAAAGAAAGAATGACAGAGACCAAAAGAAAATAAAGGAAGGAAGAGAGAAAGAAAGATAGATAGAAAGAAAGCAAGCAAGAAAGAATGGAGACCAAAAGAAAAGAAGGAAAAGAAAGAAAAGCATGTTATTTACTTGCAAGTTGTATTTTCTGTTTTTCTGTGTGGATTCTGTTACACTCAAAATGAGTTGAGGGAGGGAGGGGCAGCGGAGGGGTTTTAATGCCAAATTGAGTTAGGTAGGGAACGGTCTGTCGGAGAGAGCGCAGGATGATGAATTATATATTAAGTTAATCTCAGCATGTCTCACAGGCCTTGATGGCTGCCTGGGGGAAAAATAAGCAAAGTGTGGCAGCAGTGGACAAGCCTGACACGTTCTCCACCTCTCCTGTCCACACTCGGAGCCCTACAACAGCGCACAGCGAGCGGCCCGGCTTCAGCGGCTAATGTACACGGCCAAAGGTGAAGGACCGCCTCAAACAAATACACACACACACACACATACATCAGATGCACACACACTGTAGTTTCTACTCAGTAGGCAGTGAGAGGAGTGTTTAACCATCAAAAGTCAAGAGTTATTACTGTTATTTTGTTTTTTTCTATAAAAATCTAATTATACATTTACCTGATTAATTACATATTCAGTAAATAGTTAGATATGGTTTACATTCCACATAGGCAGACTGGACATTTTGCCTTCTATCCATATATCTGACTTTTAGTTCATGTAGATATAGTACATTTGAATTCTGAAAGCACATCTGTTGACAGAATTGTGTGCGAAAGCTGCAAACACTGTTAGCTATAGTGTTTTAGAGGATATGTGTGTACTATGCTAGCTTTTAATTGATGTTCAAGAGAATACATTTACTGTACTTTCTAGAAATAACTCAATGCTTATGACTGCTGATTTTTAAATGGGACATACATGTTTACATATAAATTCCCACTTGGTACATCCTTTGTGGCTGTAATTTGCTAGAGAAGGGAGAGATATTCTGAATATTTGTATATAACCTGGAATATGAGGCTATTTCAATTTCAAATGATATTCACATGGCAAAACTGTAAAGGGTGTTTGTTCATTCCACAGAATGGGCTGTATTAAACAATAATGTTTCACCAAATTTAGATCCTAATAAAATCTAATTTACTTAAAGTCAGGTTTCCTTAGCCATTCATCAAGATGGGGAACAATGCGATCAAAGGTGTGACCTTTACATCTCAGCTAGTGGTTGTCAATAATAGCTACATACTTGAAAATACCCATCTCTACTGTTAGAAAACAGTTAAGAAATTTAGACAAATAGAGCTTTGAATCTGCCTGGAATAGGATTCATGTTTATTTTACCCCTATGTACACTGAGGTGGAAGGTTGGAGAGGGAAACAGAAGACAGAAGAGCATCCTTGATGGCAACAACATATTTGGAAAGCCCAGCACTATGGACCAATGGGCACCTATTGGAACTGAAGATCAGACCAGAATCAAGTTCTGTGGTCAAATAGAGTTTTTGGGGGACAAACACTTAAGGTTGGTTAGACTAAAAAAGAGGAATGGTTAAGAACCACATCCCCACTTCTAAACAAGGTAGAGGAGATGTGTTGTTTGGGGCTGTTTTTCTTCCTGTAATCCTTGAATTATCAGGAGATATTAAATGTAAATCTGTCTGTCTAAGTCAAAAAGCTAAAACTGAGTCGTGCTTTGACCTTGCAGCTGGCCAGATCCCCAACCAAATGTTTCCGCAACCAAAGAATCAAGCTTTTGACATGGTTATGCCAGTCCCCCAACCTAAAGCCCACTGAAGACCTGTGGGGTGAGCTGAAGAGAGCCCAAAAGAGTGGACCTAAGACCCTGGAAGATATGTAGTGAGGAATCTGTATTGAGGAAATCCTGCTCTGTTTTCTCCAATCTCATTATTCAGTATAATAACAACCCTTTTGTAATCACTGGGAATAACATCGACTTCTAAGGGTTACAATCTTTGTTTACAATCAAGTTAGCAATCACTTAACTTATATTAATTCTCAGTGACCACTACGAAATCACTATGCAAGGAGTGTAGTTACAAGAGGCTTAGAATTGAAGAGGTTAAACGAGAGTGATTTTGTGATGGATGTACAATGCAGATGTGTCAGAGTGTTCCCTTCACTGACCATATTAATTCTGATAGTTGCTGAAAGCCCTAATGATTTCCCATAACATGAGTACATACGGTATTAGTAATAGCAACACCTGGGACATCCAAGACTGATTAAGAGTGTCTAGAGCAGCTCTTTATTCATCACTGTTGTTCTCTTTTTCTCACCACCTTTCTCTCTCCCTCTGTCACAGACACACCTGTGATTTACACGATGATTAAAATCCCAATGAGAATGAAGGGCACCATCATCAGGTAGTCAGTCTGGGCTGTGTGAGTGATATACTGTGCATGAGACAGGCCATGTGGAGCAGTTTAACCATGACACATGGGGTGCTAGCTGTGTGCGCATGTGTGCGAGTGTGAATTTACAACTTGCCATGATGGCTGAACACACCTTTTCTGCCTGTCGTCAATCAGGGTGTTTTATGAAAGATATCAGCAGACTGCCACTGTCACAGTAAATTGCCGGGTCAGTGCTCACAGGCTTGATGGCTTTTGAAGGAGAGAGTGTTGGAGCTCCAGCAGGCCCTCACTCACAGGGCCCACACAGAAAGGGCCCTGATATTGTAAAATCCAAGAGAGGCGAGAACTCGCTCAGATGGAAAGCAGTAACTCAAGGTGAGCTGTCAGTGTCAAGCCGCAGGCAGGAGGGCAGCCATAAATCCACTTTGTTATGAGCAAATAAATGAACGTGCATAAGGTAGGTGACCACTGACATTTTCATTGGGGAAAGGTTGTAGAGTGGACTACAGTAATGTCTCTTTTACAGAAGAAAAGGAGAAAGGGGAACTGTGAAATGGACTAGAGATTTCGAGAAGCGTTTACAAGTGTGGTTGAGGATGCTGGCTTAACATAACAACACAACAAATCTTGTAAAATGTGTTTTGAAATATTCTGCATATTAGTCCTGATTATTCAGTGAAAAATCCTTAATGATAATATGTTTTGCCGGGGTGTTTATAGAAATAAGGTTACCAAGAACAGTTCTTTGAGCAATGCCTTAATGTCACAGAATAACCTGTCAATGGATGTGTTACGGCTGGTGGCCGTTAAGGGCCACTGTTTTCTGTTTTCCCCTGGTTTGATTTTGTGTGCTTTCAGTTTGGCTTTTATTTTGAAGCTTGTTTTGGTCACGTGTTCCCCTTTGTCTCAGCTGTGTCCTGTTTACCTCGTTTAGTCTTGTGTATATAGTCTGTGTGCTGTGTGTACTCCTCATGTCTCCATCGTCTCACCTTTGATGCCTGTACCCTGCTGTTTTGTTTTGTTAAATAAACCCTGAGCACCAAGATGCCAGCCTGTCTGTCCCGTCCCTGTTCCCTTAGAGGCAAATCAGAGTGTGGGCCTAGCAGCCCCAACTCTGACATCGCCGTTAATCTATTCACAAAGTTGGGCTGGGAACTGGGTCTATACTACACAAGCAGCCTACTGTGAAACAGGGACGTCACTAGGACGAAAAGACAAGGGGGGCTTAGCCCCCAGGGTTGTAGGAAGGAATTGGCGTGTATAGAGGGCTGAAAACTTTTCACCAAACCTTTCCTTTCACTTAAGGAAACAAGTAAAGTGCAGCAGTGAACAGTTACGGACACTCATAGTATTGTTCTGTTGTACTGAGTACAAACGGCGCTACTAGAGAAATATTACTAAACGGGTGCCGGCTGCTACTCGCAAACAAGGAGTGCAGTGTAGCTTCAACTGGGTCCTAATGCCCGCCTTCTACCTACAGCAGCTTCAGCAGCCAGCACATCATTTTAATTCAGTCTTGTTTCTATTTGTAAAGTGCATATCTGCGCTCAGTGATATATTGTATGAAATATTTATAATTTAAAAATAGTATAATAATTACTATATATTTAGGGTGGCTCGGGATCATTTTTTTTGGGGGGGGGGACTTCAGACAGGATTTCATGATGCTACAGAAGTACAGCTTTCACATGAATAAAAGTTCTTCTAAACTTCTTAGCTCAATATCACCAACAAAGTTAAGTTGTGTTTAATGCAGGCCAGAGCTACAGCCTGCAGCGGTTAAAAAGACTGATTTGACTGTAGTATAGACAATGTGCTCTTTAAACATCACTGGCTGTCTCTAAAATCACATATTTAAGAAATAAATGCGGTTACAGCACAGTGTGGTAAAGCCTGGATCCAGATGTGTTGAAAGCAACTTTAATCCATCTTCATACACTGAAGGGGACGCGTCCCCGTTGCCGTCATCTGTGCCATAATCACAGGGGAAAATAGTCGATATCTGAGCTATAAAGTTTATTGTTTTAACCTTGGCTGCTGGACAAAACATTATGACCGTAATACTTCACACCTGACACATATCCCATAATGCACCAGCATCTTTCCTGTGAAAGCCTTCAGTTTCCATAGAACTGATCATGCAAAGATAACATTATTATTTGTGCATGAAATGAAGTACATGAGGTCCTCGGGTTACAACACAGATCCGTTCCTGACATAACCTGAAGCCTAAATCACTAACACAGCAGTAAAATCATAATCTAGAACAGGGGTCCTCTGGTCCTGGGGGGTCAGTGTCCAGCACAGTTTGATGGTTCTCCTCCTCAAACACATTCACTAAACCTGACAATTACCTGGCGAGGTGAACCAGGAGTTTCTGAGCAGGGAAATCACCAGAACCTGCTGGATCACGACCCTCCAGGACCCTCCAGGACAGTTTGACTCCCCTGATCTAGAACATAAAAACACAACTAACCCACAGAAAAATAAAAAAAAGACATAAATAATACTGTACTTGTTAACTCTACTATACTGGGGAGGCTTCTACTAAACAACAAACCTCCTCTTTTGGGAGCTCATATGTGGGTGCTAATATCAGAAATAAAATAATGCTGATCTGGCAAATAAAAACACACTGTACTCTGTACACGGTGCCATTCAACCAGTTTGATGCACTAGAACAGAGTTTACCTAAACGTATCTAAACTTCATGTATAATAAACATGTTTTAAATGCTTTTATTTAGTGTCATTTTCTAATCTATATAAATGCAAATTAAAGAAGAATAGCAACAGGACATTAAATGTAAGACGCTGCTCACTGGTGAGTTATGCTCTTTTTAGAACAGGTCCGTGGGCTATTCATGTGGTCCTTGGGGGCAGCACATTGGTGACCCCTGCTCTACAGCATAATTCACTGTATGTTTTGATATGGAAATGTTAGTCTATTAAGACTGAGCTGCTTCCCCAAAACGCCAACTGGGGACGCCAACTCGATCACCCATCCAGTACATTACTGAGTATTCTTCTGCCGCACACAACCAAACTACTTCACCGCGTAGTCCGCAAGTATGTCTCTAACAGCGTGAGCCAAAACACTCATGTCTCAATTTGTTTAAGTTCTTATGAGCCACAGTGTTGTAAACGTGAAACATTTTATATCGAGACTGTTGTAACCCAAGGACCCCCTGTAGTTCACATGTGGGTGAAATATTTCAAATTATACAGAGAAGACCCCCATAAACTAAACCAAAGCCCCTACCCCCCACAGCCACCACTCCATACATTAGACTACACTGTGTTCAGTATAGAAAGGCCTGTGGTGTGCAGGAGCATGAAAACTTTCCAGAGGATGAGCCATACTTTGGCTTGCCTCGGAGGCAAATGACACCTTTAAATGGATCCGGGACAAGTGGCTGAAAAATTAAATAGAAGGAAAAAAAAGAAGAAGTTGGCAAGAACTAGAAACTGCTCATGAGGAAATTAGCATTTGAAAAGCGGCCACACTGTCGGTGAATATTCATCTTATGGGGAGCAAACAGGAATGTAATAAATAATGTGACATAAATGTATCTTCCGACTCCACCTCGTGCCTTTGTCAGAGACCTATTACTGTTCATCACCGGCACAAAAGGGAGAAGCGAGGGAGCGATCGCCTTTTGTCTTGGAAATTTGCTCCGAAACGAAAATAAAAACACAAGAAACAAATGTAAATAATTGCTCTTGTGTTCTCCTTGCGCGTGTAACCCTGGTGGAGTTCTTTATCTGACTTCCCAGGATCTCCCCTCTGGAACTTGCACTG
The DNA here is from genome assembly GCA_037974465.1 of Brachypetersius altus. Taxonomy (NCBI): domain Eukaryota; kingdom Metazoa; phylum Chordata; class Actinopteri; order Characiformes; family Alestidae; genus Brachypetersius; species Brachypetersius altus. Next base: position 5,023,874 of record JBBPDB010000153.1, read on the forward strand.
AGCTGTCATTCCTCCAGCCAGCCAAAAACAGGAATAAATAAGCATATTGACAGGCCAAATTAATGTGACATGACATTTCTTGGCTGTGGCGGCTTTGGAGTGCCAGCCAGACTGCCAAAGAACCGCTCAAAGAACATGAAACGCTCGAGCTATCAGAGAGAATACCAGTCTCTGTCCTCTCCGACTATATGGGGTAACGGATCACGTCTTCGGCCTGCTGTATTGTCTCTTGGAAGAGGGTTTTGGTCAGCCTGGACATATTTGGAGTCCAGATTGTATTCCAGTTCAGCACTTTGAGCTGTGTATAGCAAACACTAGAATGCCAATAGTCTGTAAACACATCCTTCATAACCTCCAGTCAAACCACACTGAGTGATTCTTTAAGGTTGTGCAGACTTGTAGAGTATGTAGAGTATGTAGAATGTAGAGTAAGGCTGATTAACTTGCTATGTAAAAACTGATCAGTGCTTCACCCCAACAGGCACCCATTTGTAACGGATCGGCCAGTGGCCTGTAGGGGTTACTGTTCTTGGTTTGGTTTTGGTTTGGGTTTTAGGACTTTTATTTTGACGGTCTGTTTTGTGTCATGTGTCCCGGTGTCACCTGTCTTGTGTTTATTCTTAGTGATTGTGTTTTCTGATTGGTTTCTGTTCGAGTGATGTTTTGTATTTAAGTTCTAGTTTTGTGGGCCGTGGTGATCGGTCCATCGCCTCATTTATATTCCCAGCCTTGTTTTCATGTATCGGCCAATGAGCCAGGTTTCAGTTCTTGTTCACGTTTCTGTTTAATAAAGAGCCTGAAGTCATGGATGCCTACATGCCTCGTATCTGGGATTCCAGGGGTAAATCACGGAAGCTGGTTAATCCCGTCTTCCATGACACCATTCCAGGCCACACCATGGCTGGTATTGCTTAAGCACTTGCTAGGACTGATCTTGGACTGGATTCATCAGTGTTTTTGATGGTTTTAGTCACAAACTAATTATAGGTCCACATTCCTACTGTTTGGGCTGGATGGATGGATGGAAGAATGGACAGACAGACAGACAGACAGACAGACAGACAGACAGACAGACAGACACAGACAGACAGAGACAGAGACAGACAGACAGACAGATCAATAGATCGATAGATAAATTCTCGTATTCAGGAGCTCATTCAAATGAATAGAATAATGATATTTTGGGGATCTATTTGCAGAAACCATCTGAGTGAATATTGATTCCTAGCGCCGTGTAACCCTTGCTACTCCCGATGCTAAACTAAAGAAACATATTTTAGACTCCAGAAATGTCTTGGCTGAACATATGAGAGCACTGAATACATTCGAGTTTTCGTCTAACCATTCCTTTAACACTTTCTGGTTTTTTTTTTTTAGATTGGCAATAAACGGACACAGTAGGAGAAATCGCTGCCATGATGAAACCGGTTCTTATTTGGCTGTTTTCATCATAAAAACAAACCTCATGATAGGCCGTGAGAGGTAATAAAGCAAAAATAGAAGAAAATATTCTGAACTTTATTACACAGAACAGATACAATATTCCTTTACTCATTCTCCAATAGAAAAGAAAAAAAAAATATTACAACTACATCTGTACATGCACATGGAATTCACTGAGGTCTGGGGAGACTCTTTCTTGCAATATTCTAGTTTCAACAGGTTAGAGACAAGCCAGAAAAATAAAAGCCAATATACAGTACATTTGAAAAATACACAATGAAAAGACACTATTAATCAAGAAATACTGTGAATCATTGCAGACGTTGTTTTTTTTTAATTATTTCTTTGTTTCTTTTTTTTTGGTCAGGACCTTTTCTTAACAGGTCGGTTAAAACGATGCCTTCATATCTATTAATCATTAGTATTTGTAATTGAAAGTATTTACCACAGGAGGCAAATATGTTTAGAGGATGCATTTGGATTGCGTTATATCTGTGTGGCATTATAGTATCTAAATGTGGAAAGGAAGTACCATCTGGATACATACTGTAGAGAGCAGGTACATTCTATATTTATCCTGAACACAGAAGTACAGGGGGTCCTCGAGTTACATCACATATCCGTTCCTTCGACAGTGATGGAACTCGAATATTGTTGTAAGTTGAAACACACCCTAGTTTGAGTCACTTATGGATCCTAACAGTAAAATCAGAAAAACACAAACTAAGCCGCAGAAAAGGAAAACTGCGTATTGTTCCACCGCGTGCAACCAAACTAGTTCACCCATGTAGTCCATAAGTACGAGGCTAGCGGTGTAAGTCGAGTGGGAGTGGAATTAAGCGGTGTAAACCCGAAACGTCATATGTAGAGACTGTTGTAACCCGAGGACCCCCTATTTCTGGTAACATTTCACTTGAAATCTGTTATGCCACAAACATATCATGACAGATGTCATGTTGCCATTACCACCAGTGACCGTCATGATGGCTAAAATGCTATGATAGTTTATGTCACACGCATTTAGTTAAGCCATCAAAAATGATCGCAACTGTCATGACAATCACCTGTAATGGTACCATGGCACTGTTGCCTAATGGACATGTTTACAACACGATTCTATCAGTGATATGTAGTGCTGTCCTCCTTCTTTCACGACTATTCCTACAAGTGAGATTAAGAACATGCCACCCCTATAAAATTCCCAGAGTTCCTGGCTGGGGAAGTGGCTACAGTAAGAATTACCGCACTGGGGAAAACATAGTGTTTCATTCCAGTTGACATCAATTGCATTTCCACTAAAGACAGTCCACTATGCTTTTTTTTGGGGAGGGGATGGGGACTAAAAAAAAAAAAAGTCAACTGACTCAACAAAAGTTTACACGGTAATATCTTATATAGTACAACCTATATGTTTACCATAAGTCACTTTATTACCTTTACAAAATGTAACAGAATCTGTTCAGCTTCAACAGAAAGTGGCTTTAGGTGATTTCCAACCAGTGGTTGCCACACGCAAATCTCGATGCTTGGTTGGAGCGAGCTGGAACTACATGCCTTGCATATGCCGAACGGTTTGGAATCAGAACAGTCATTCTGTTCAAACTGACCATTTACAAACACGTACACATGTCGAGGAAGGACTTGCGTGAGTCACTGTGTTTTACTGCTAATTGACACTAATTATTATGACCGATTCCGTTTGTACTTTCCATTTTTAGACATGCACGAAAGGCACAATGCTAGCAAAATAGAGCAAGATTTGTCTCTACATCCCATTTAATGAGTGAGCAAACTATTTAGTGCAGGAGAAATCATCAGGTGGTTTTAGATTGCATATTAGTAAGATTTTTCTTTTTCGGGCCAATGAATATGCGTCGCCTCACTGAAATGGTTTGCTATTCTGCTGTGGAGTCTTTATGATATGATGGTGCAATGTGAGGAACTTATCAAACCTGTCAAACTTGAATTTGCTGTTTAAGCCTTTTGTGTACCGATGACTAACAGGGTGGTCGCACTGCATTAATGCATATTGAAGAAAAAAAAAGCTCAAATAAAATATCTCCTTGATTATCACACGGTAACATCAGAATGAAAACAGGTCTAGATTACATTTAGATTACACTGCAGCCACACCGGAGGTGTTGACTGTCCACTCAACTCACCATCATGTAGTGACATTCAAGTTCTCAGAGCACATGCACGGCACTATACACTTTACTTCAACACACTTAATCCACATCTTGAAAGCTCTCAGCTTTGCATACCCACATCTATTTGGAACCAGGTGAGATATTTTAAAGTGGCAGTTCACCCAAAAAGCAAACATGCACAAATTTCCCCTCAAATGTAGTCAATCTGTGAGATATGTCTGGGTTGTTTTAGTTTCGCACTATAGGCTAATGTCACTAATATAATCGGTACTCACCAATTAGCATTGTATGAAATGAGTCGCCACAACTATTACGTTTTTATTCAATCACTGATTCAAAAAAGTAATCAACTAGTTAAAAAAAGTATTACAGACATAAGAGAAAAGTATTTTGCTTGTAGAGGCCAGGAGCAGTTGGTACAGATGCTCTGCAGTGGTCTACAGAAAGACACAGACTGTCGGACATAAACTGCACACACCAACATCACCACAGCTTTCGGAATTTCACCTCTCCTGGAGAATTTGAACTGGATTTAGCGCTACACACTTGGAATGCTAGTAGCAACCGCAGCTAGTTGTGTGTTTGGAGGTTCTCCAGAAACGTTGCTCTGGTTACTGTTCATTTAGCATTTCAGCCAAACAAGCTCATCCTATCAGAGACAGTGGTTTTCAAAACTTGAAATATGGCCTTGAAGGGCCATATTTCAGTCTTGCACAGCTTAGAGGGGAATTAAGTTTCTTGTATGCTAATTCATCACTTTGGTCTTCGTGTTTATCAAACTGACCTCTCTTTTCACCTCACACTACACTTGCCAGTGTACCTTAAACACTGACTAGTTGATTAGTCTATGCAGGCGCATGTGTAAAGTTCATGCAGGAGTCGTCAGACACACCTCAAGCCATGTTGAGTTCATAAGCAAACAGGCGACAGCAGTAGCATCTAAATAGAAGCCTGAAATTTTGCCCATACTTCTGCTTTTTTGTTGGCCACCAGCAAACGGTAGTTCAATTTTGACCTGATTGTGTGAAGCAATGCTACTGGTATGGATGTTCAGTGATGCTTGGTCCACCCTCTCATTGATGCTAGGAAATGGTCAAATTCCTATGTGCACAAAGTCTCATTTCAAAGCTCTAACTAAGCTGTGTGTGTGTGTGTGTGTGTGTGTGTGTGTGTGTGTGTGTGTGTGCGCACTCTGTTAGCTCACGTAATGTTATGGGCTGATAGCTGTCTCTCCTTGGGAAGCATCCAAATCTCCTCATTAAGGTGTTGACTGCGTTCCAGGTCAGCTTTTAGAGACAGAGTAACAGGTGTGGAGGTGTGACAGAGAAAATGGCAAGCTTATCAAGGTTACAGATCATCACTGGGACACATCGGCGCCGGAAGATTATTGGGAGGGCCAAAAAAATAGCAGTCTGAGGAAAGAAATGGACAAAAAGCCAAGCACCGGTCTGTTTTTCTACTGTACGCACGGCTCTATACGGCGAGAACGTTAGGGAATATGTCAGATATGCATATGTGTGTATGTATGGTACAAAAAAAACCTTAAAAAAACTTAAGTTCTCAGAACACAGCATTCAGCAAACAATAGTCATAGCCTTATTTTTAATATCCTTTTCCATAAGTGTTGACATTCACAGCCATACACAAATTAAAGTTGTCTCTTGGAACCTGAGAAAGAACACCAGTGAAAATGCCTCAAAACAGAATGTAAACAACAACAACAACAACACAAAAAAGCTCTTTCTGTACTTTGAAGGAGGTGAAAATGAAAAAGACTTGAAAATGTCAGGTAGCTTGATTTAATTAGTCTGGTCGTCCAATTAAGCCTCGGCTTCGGCCTCCACCCGGCTAAAGCATGCAGAGATAACACCTGAATGTGTTACCTTGAATGTGCACACATTACATGTTCTGCAAATCCATCATGTTTCCTACGTTCTAAACATACAAGTGTGTCTATATTTACTGTAAAGAAAGTCTAAAATAAAGCTCGAACCTACGATGCTGGCGTGTTGTACTGGAGCGATGATTCTTTAGGAATCGGAATGACATTTAAATGACAAACGACAGCTTTTCATGAGGAATGCACACTATAGCACGCACCAAACTGTTTTCAGGAAGTGATATATTACGCATAGGTTGACCTTACTCATATGTGAATGAACTGTAAGTATTCCACTGTATACATCTGTACAATTACAGTAAAATCATACAGTCGTAGGCAAAGGTTTGAGCGCAGCCCGGTCAAATGACATGTTTCGCCGACTTCCTACGGGAAAATAAATAAAACGCACAGTCTAACACGTCCTAAGTACACATCCTGACACGCACATATTAACATACACTTTCTATTTATTTGCTGACTTCGACATATTGGGGGAAACAAAAATGTGCAGGTCACATGCCACCACCATCCCTCTCCCTGGATATTAAACTCAAAAAGCAAATGAACAGTAATTGCACATTAAAATGTATGTGCTCTCTGTGGCGGATGTGCACCTCATTTCACTCAGAAAAAAAGTCAATTTGTCCAGTAGCAACCAAACTTTTACATACAACTGTATATCAGGGTTTTTTTTCCACTTTTGTTGATTATTATTAAAAAAAAGAAAGAAAGCTTGAATTACATGTTATTTTACAAGGAACTCTGACATGACAGAAATTCTTAATTCTCACACTTGAATACTGAGCAAAACCAGCCTTTTTTTTTTTTAAAGATCACACAACTTTTTGCTTTTCTTTTACATAGAAAATGTAAAAGGTTGGAGAGACACACAGACTGTGGTTCTACAATTACCTCTAACCATTTAACCAAAGTCTCATTCTCTTAGGACAGACTCATAGCCCAGATGACCCCCCCACCTTTTCTACACCCACAAATAATTGTAAGGCAAAGTAAAAACAAAGAATAGTATCATTAATAATACTAATTGTAGCAATAATAATAATTGTAATAATAATAATAGTTAATAATAATACGAATAATAATAATAACGTAGAAATAATCTGCTTCCATCTGTGGGCCTTTGAGTCTGTCTGGGTGTAATGCCGAGTGAAGCGGATGCGAATGATGATCTCTAGCATCAAAACTTGCTCAGGTAGAAGAGAGTGAGAGAGAGCAGCAGGCAGACGGAGACGGACGGAGAAAACGCGGCGCTGTTCACGTCCTGCATCGCCCCTGGGCCTGAGGAGAGAAAGAGAGGGAGAACTGAGCAGCATGACTCAAACATGACTGTGCGTATGTGTGTGACTGCACGTGCGTTTGTGCTCATGTGTGTGTTTGAATGTCTGTGCACGCGTATGTGCTTGTGTCTTAATTTGTGTGTCTGTGTGTGTGTATGAATGTGTGTGTATGTGTGCATGTGTGTGTATGTGTATGTTTTTGCGTGTGTGTATGTGTTTGTGTGAGTGTGTGTGCGAGTTTGTGTGTGGGTGTGTGACTGCGTGCATGTGCACTCTTGCGTGTGCGTAAGTGTGTGAGCGTGTGTGTGCATGTGAGTGTGTGTATTTTCACTTTTTTTCTCTTTCATGTGTGTCTATGTGTGTGTGTTTGAATGTGTGTGCGTATGTGTGTGTGTGTCTTTGTGTGTGTGTATATGATTACAGTAACCATTTATATTCAGCAGGAAACAGCTACAGCAAAACTGAGTAACAAAACAAGACCAAGATATTAAAGAGTCTCTAATGTGAGTAAGGGTGAGTGATCTATCAGAGGCCAACGTATTACTCACTGATAAATGGGAAAATTTAATTCCCACTCGTTATCAGCTCGATATTGGTATTAAAGCCAGTAATTTCAGCCCATAATTTAGCTACATTTTTTTAGCTCTCCAGTCCAGAGACTTTCTGCTAAAGCTCTCTGAGATGCAGAGGTGGGAACAAGTCACTGAGATGCAAGTAACAAGCAAGTCTTGACACTCAATGCCTGAGGGTCAGTAAACGCATGTAAAGAACTCATTATACTTCATATACTTTATGTTTTCAAGTGACACCCAACAACAGCTTTAACCAGACGAACGTGAACTTAAACAGCTGCTAGGCGGAATTTATTTAGACACAGAAACCGAGTTAGAATTGTAATTTCAAATACAGCTCAGTTTCTTTTACATTTTCCTGTTAAATTATTACAGTAAAAACAGAGATTGTGTGCGAAGAGATGACTTGTCTGTACTCATTTTAATTTCAATGGCTCTCAGCATATGGAGGCAATATTGAGGACTCTCAAGAATCAAATAAGCAAAGCATAACCGTTACTGACAAAACGGATTCAACACAAATCAATCCATTGAGACATTTAGTTCATTGAAAAGAACTCTTAGGTCAAATGAATCAAACTTCCCATCACTAACGCCTTTGCCAGGAAGCAAATCCATTCTCAAGAAAATCACATCGCCACATTTCCCTACAGAGTCTGGAGTCATGAGACAGAAGTTCGAGTCAACACCTGAGTCATCGGTGTTCAAATCGAAGTCGTAACTTGAGCCCCGCCTCTGCTGGGACCTATAGCATGGTGGATAAATCATCAAGCCACACTCAAAAGTCCACAGTGCATTCCTCATCCAGGCACTACTGCTATACTAACAGCAACACTTTCATTGTCGTAAGGTCTGAAAACGTACTTATTTCTTATGATAGAATTGGGCTATGTCATGGTTATATGGTTATATAACAACAGTTGGACTATAAAATACAATTGCCTATTAGTATCACTAACAGCATCAAAGAGACGCCTCTTAATTATTGAATTCAGTGAAGGACAATCTTAATGCCTCAGCAGACCAAGACATGTTGGACAACACCATGCTTCCAACTTCGTGGACACAGTTAGCGGAAGAACCCTTTCTATTCCAGCATGACTGTGTCCCAGTGCACAAAGCGAGAGACATGGCTGGAGGAGTTCAGTGTGGAAGAACTTGACTGGTCCACACAGAGTCCTGACCTCAACCCCATCCAACACCTTTGGGATGAACTGGAACGGAGATTATGATCCAGACCTTCACATCCAACATCAGTGTCTGACCTCATAAATGCTCTGCAGAATGAACAGGCTCAGATTTCCACAGAAACTCCAGAATCTTGTGGAAAGCCTTCCAAGAAGAGTCTAAGCTGTTATAGCTGCAAAGGGGGACCAAGTCCATATTGAAGTCTATGGATTTGAATGCAGTCTAGAGGTATACAGAATTGAATAATGAATTTTCTCTTGTGGGACAGTTTAGTTTTTACTGTTGTGCATAGTTCAGAAATGAAGGACCTATTCATTTCACATATGATAAAACTTTACAGTCACCTGCATCTTGATCAAATACAACCTGACTGGCATAAAATCTTGATATTATTTGATAGGCTAGATTATCAAAGCTGTTAGCCTTATCTTATTTTTGGATTGCCAAGTGCCCTTTGTGCTGCTTTAAAATTTAGTGAAGAATGGAGCAATGCATGACTTAAAATATCCTGCTGCAGTAAACTTACAAAGTTACACATCAGAAATTTTCCCATTTTTTTAGTAAGATTCTTTATTATTTTATATGTGGCTGTTGTCCACGAGATTGTCAAATCCATGTGAATTCCCCACACAGGCGGTAACCTGAGATTACAACAACTTGACATGGTTTAAAGCAAGTGTGTGTGATGTAGGCATGCAGTAAGCACCATGCTAACTGATGGTCCATTACTTGTAGCTACATTAGTCTCATAACTCTGGTGCAACTCTCCAGACATCACTGGGGATGAACCTATCACTCCAAACTGTTCCTTTAAACATCAGATACTCTGCAGCTCATGCTGGTGTCAGGAAAATGCTGAGCAATGACCCAGGCCTCCACCAGCTCTTACAGGATGCTACAGTGATCACAGAGCACAGACAACAAATAAAAACAACACAGTCCCTAATCAAACGAGTAAACAACAAACAACAAGAAAAAAACATAGAAACAGACAGTGCAGGCCCACAACACCGACAGCACCTATGACAAGACATGCAAAAGGAAAGAACAGGAAGAACGCGAGGTCCCCCAGGTGTTTCGGGGGTCCGAGAGGAAATGAGAGGAACGAGGGATCCTGAATGCCAAGCTCTTTCAGCGGCAGCAGCAACTTTAACTGCTCTATGACCACTAGGGGTGTAAAAATACATGCGTCGGTCTGAAGTAAATGTGAGTGAGAATTTGTTGAAGTGTTGTTAATGTGTTTAAATTCTACTGTTCAACTGTACACTGTGTTTTGATATCGGGAAAGCTGCAGGTTTGTCTCACCAGAGTCATCGTTGTGGAGAAATGTGATCTGTTTTCTCGCCTCATTGCTCACTAGAAGGTTAACACAGAGTCGCAACATTTAACACACACAGGTCCAACAGTGTCCTAGTTAATATAAATAAAGTTAAGGGCAAATTGTGAATGTATATAGAGTTTTAGGAGAAAATATTAAAAAATAAAATCAAATAAAATATTAAAATATAAAATTATTGGGGAACACAGTAATCTGCTCAGAGTTATGAGGGATTTTTAAAATCTGAGCCGAGTTATTGGGTAAATATTTTAACTGATACTGACTGGAAACATCTAAGTCGATTTTCAATTCACCAGCGAAATGGGAGCCTGCAAAAAAAGTCTACATTAGCATAAAAATAAGAAAATAATAAATCAGTTCAGAGTCATGAAAGATTTGGATCGTTGTGTGGTCATAAATTTACACCCCTTGTGCCCAGAGTTTAGGCTGCCACTGGAACAAAGATGGCATTGGTGTGGACGGAGAAGGTCAGAGTCTGGGACTGCATGCGGGGTCGGGGCTTTGGATGGGGCAGAAAGGGTGTGAGGAGAATAATGAATGGAGGTTAATGTGGGTCGTTTCGTTTTGGGTTTGTTGGTGAGTAGAGTTTTTCCCCCCACGGTTTAGGCAATGAAGATGAGGCCCGGAGAAAATGAGGAAGAGGAGGAGGTGGCAAAGTCAATCCCGCGCTCACTTCTCTCCTAGCACGGTTCTCTCTGGCTCCCCCTGCTGTACGGGAGCTCGGGCGTGTCTTCGGGCCGGCGCTGGCCTGCTCTTTCAGAGAAAAGTACCCTCCACACGGGGGGGCGGGGCGGCGGTGGACGGAGATATGGACACACACCCAAATACCACAAATGTGTTTCACACTCACCTCCTCACACACACAGACACACACACACACACACACACACACACACACACACAACCATTCTCCAAACACTCACGCCGGCAGCAGGAAAGGAACCTACCTTGCTCCAGAGGGCCAAAGTGCTCTGCGGCAGGTGAGGGAGGAGGAGATGGGGGCAGATTAGCAGAGTCTTCCACTGCAGAAAGACAGGGAGGAAAAAAGGACAGGAAAGGACTCAGGAGAACAGCAGGTACAGATCAGCGGAGTGGAGCTCGGGGAGACGCTTGCCTGCTGGAGGCTTTTCTACCTCTCATCTCTTCAGAGGCTCTGACAGCACAGTCTATTTCTGCTGACTAAATCCAGCACAGCGTGAGCCACACAAAGCCCTCAAGCCACTGTGACTTACTTTGCTCACGGAGGTCTAGAGTTATCACTGTCCTATTATTAAAAATCTAAATAAAACAATAAACTTTACTCAAATGGTTCATCAGATTGAAAACAAACTTGGCCATTAGAGGACTTTCAGTTCCCTGGTGAAGCCACATGTCCCAGGATGGCCCTCCCCCTCCCCCATCACTCAATGTTAACCCATTTGCACTAAGCATGTTAAGTTTAATGTTATGTGGAAGCATGGGCTAGCATTTACTCTCCCAGCTCAGTGTCTGTCATCATGTTATGGGGGAGACCTTGCTATTGACTTTATTAGGAAGAAAATAGAATTAGTTACAGTGATGTAACAGATGAACCCTAGGGTCCCTAAATAACCTTTCAACAGGTTTTTATTTACAGAACCATTTTTTGAGGGAATTCTTTCATCTGCATCTGAGTTATGAGGTAAATATGTTAATACTGACTGGAAATATCCAATTCACAAGCGAAATGGGGGCCTGCAGAAAAATGTACATTTTTTAAAATGAGAAATGCATGAACTTATTCAATGCTTACTTCTTAAATGTCCAAGAATCTAAAAGATCCAATCATCTATCACCCGCTGCAGTAAGATAATAACTAGGGGATGCTTTTAGCCGCAGTGTAAAACTGATGTGGTTGGGGTGACTTGGTGTGCATCAGCCAAAGGACTACCACCGCCATTAGTAAGATGGTGGAAACAAACAATACAACTACAGAAGTACAGATAATATAAAGTTTCAGGTCTGTATTTGTGGCCACTGGGGTTTAAAGAAGTGTTCAGAAATCTGATCACAAAACAGTAGCACTGAGGGTCAAAGACCGGAATGAAAAAGGTGAATCCAGTAAATGTACTGGACCCTGAAGTCTGCAGTGCAAAACCCCACATTGTAATGAATGGCATTTAACTTTGATCACAAAAATCACTGGCAAACACAAGAATGACTGGGCCTGTGATAAGCCTGGGGGTTTAAGTGGGCAAATATAATGTCGATTCAAAGGTTTTGGTCTCACTTTATCCTAATAGTACATCCTAGACCTCTTTACAATAACTAAATATGCACAGACTGTTTAGAAGCTGTCTAGTGAAACTCAACAGACTCGCAGCAGTGTTAGGAATAGGGATGGGATTTGGACCAGGGTCAGGGACCGAATAAGGGTCTAGATTTGGGGTTTAGGTCAAGCTTTGGGCCAGGTTTAAGGGTGAAGAAAACTAATACAAAATGCACATCCAAGCTAAGAATATATATCCTACTCTACACATAAACAGATGAAGCAAAAGCATGTGCTTTTCTATTAATGGAACTGACCGTGGTCCTCAACCCGATACTCAGGGCCCCCAGACACTGCACATCTGTCCTTTATCCACACGCATTGTCGGTGAGGTAGGACCAAAACAAGTGGACTGTCTGAGGGGGGATGAGGACTGGCCTCTTTAAAACAATATATATATATATATATAAAACAAAAAAAACAAACTGACATGTTTATTATTACCCTCACCTGACAAACAAACTCTGCACTCTTTGAAGCATATGATGAGAACACACTCAAACACACTCATCAGATCCCTTGAAAGTAACCAAGCAGACTGACTGGGGAACAGCCAGTCTCTCTCTCTCGGTCTCACACACAAACACACACACACACACACACACACACACACACACACGCACACACACGCACACACACGCACACACGCACACGCACACACACACACGCACACACACACACGCACACACACACTCACACACGCACACACACACACACACACACACACACACACATACACACACTCACACACTCTCTCACACACTCACTCACGCACTCTCACACACACACACACACACTCTCTCACACACCCGCACACTCTCTCACACACTCACACACACACCTGAAACTACACCCTGAAACTACACCCTGAAACTACAGCCCTGAAACTACACCCTGAATCTACAGCTCTGAAACTACACCCCTGAAACTACAGCCCTGAAACTACAGCCCTGAAACTACACCCTGAAACTACACCCTGAAACTACACCCTGAATCTACAGCTCTGAAACCACACCCCTGAAACTACACCCCTGAAACTACAGCCCTGAAACTACACCCTGAAACTACACCCCTGAAACTACACCCTGAAACTACACCCTGAAACTACAGCCCTGAAACTACACCCTGAAACTACACGCTGAAACTACACCCTGAATCTACAGCTCTGAAACTACACCCTGAAACTACACCCCTGAAACTACACCCTGAAACTACAGCCCTGAAACTACACCCTGAAACTACACCCTGAAATTACACCTTGAAACTACACCCAGTTTCAGAAACACCCAGAAACAGGTAGAACAGGTAAACCTCCTGAGGGTTAATCATCACCAAATTCTCTCTTTAGAACTCATGTCCAGTGCAGCTTCAGAGCTGAAAACAGGAAGAACAGGTGGAGTGGGACCTCCAGCTTTAACCCCGGGGGGGCTTTACCTCCACGATGCTGCGCAGATCCCTCACGTACATCCGCTCCGTCTCCATGATCTCCATCACCACGCGGTCCAGGTACGTGAGCTGGGGGTTGGGGGCCATGGTTTTGGAGGCGAAGGGGGTGGAGCTGTTCAGGACGTCGTCCCTGTCCCCGTTCGGAGGCGGCTGTTCCCGGTCGGCTGCAGGCTGCAGGTCGAGCTCCAGCTCATCCTCGGCGGTCAGGGCGGCGCCGGCAGGCCCGATATCGTCCCGCGACGAGCCGGACCCGGACGAGACGGTGGACACCAGGCTCACGGGCCGGACGCGCTCGGGGACGTCAGAGCAGTCGGACAGAGTGGCCGTGGACGCCCGGTCGCTGCTGCTGACCGAGGCGGTGGACAACCGAGGAGACTCTGCAGAGAGAGGGAGGAGACTGCAGGCGGTTACTCTGACGTTCATTAGTATTAATAATTATCGATCAAAACATTATATAACAACGATATTAATCAAAACTAGCAGGAACACGCCCACGTGTGAGTATTACCTCAGTATTATATTATATATTACAATTAATCATTACACCACATTCACATTTTTAAACACACACACACACACACACATATATACAGTAACCCCTCAGTTTTACGCGGAGCAACATTCGCAGATTCAGTCTAATGCAGGTTTTTCTAAGAAACGAACTGTATCACCTC
>JBBPDB010000153.1:5038252-5054116 GCA_037974465.1 Brachypetersius altus
TGTAAAATGCCCCACTGTTCTTCTATTTAGAATTTATTATACTGTATGAACACCCTTGGGTCACATCACCATACTGTACCCCCAACTTTTAAATTGGCTGCTACGCCCCTGGGTATGACTGTCAATTGTTAGGTATGATCTTGGTCTCATGATGACAGAATGTGAGGAGAACTGTTTAATACTAATTGTGATTGAACAAGGAAATGTATTGGTCGATTCGTGGATCAAACACCTGTTGGGAATTTTGTCGTTAAGCTGCTTGTCAGAGAACAGCAAGTTGTGTAAAAAGAAAAAGTTAATCTGTTAAGGTTATAGAGCATTTTAGGTTCATCCTGATATGTCACCCAAAAGCTGAATATCCCTAAAATCTTTTTAATATTTAATTGATGTGCATTTAATTACTTTTTAATTGAGTATTTGGCTGGGCAATTGTAATTGGACATAAAATACTTTGAGAGATTGTATATTGTGAATTTAAAGCACTAAATCAAATGTGTCATTTTATTCTCAAATAAGACAAGAACTTTCACCACCAGGCTTACTATAGGACTTCTAAGTATAGTCTCCTAAGTATAGTATCAGAGTCTTTGTCTAGATGCAAGTAAATTTCTCCTGCCCAGTAACCCAAGGAAAGAAGCTGCTTTCGTGCTTGGTACATTGCAGAATAAGGGGTTACATGAAGGAGAATCTTGCTTTATAAGTTATTTAAGAAGAGGGAAGCACATCTCCTTTTCTTACACTAAGTGTGTTATTGTACTCTGCTGTAATGGCACTGTTCATTGTCACTTAAACTTTCAAACAATTGCTTGTGCAGTTAGAGATCTAGGCAATTAGCTTTCTCTACTGCTCCTGAAAAGGGGTCTGCTGAATGTCTAAAAAGGTTTAACAAATTTTTGTAAGGTTTTGCCCCTCAGAAGTTGAATCCTGTCTGTTTTTGTTTTTGTTTATGTTGACCTTGTACTTTTTGTTGGCATTTGTAGTCTCCACTCCATATATAACTGTCTATTTGTAACCCGTCTGAGCCCAGCTTCCAAAGTCAGTATATGGATTTATAATTGGACTTGTGTTATCCTCGTGTTTTGTTTTCTTGATTTTGTGTGTATTTAATAAAGCTTGTGTTTTACACACACACACACACACTGTCGTTTGCAGAAGAAATTAATGTAGCAAGTCTCATATTCTTGAAGAAAATTCATAAATTACTTGAAAAAGGAGATGCTGACATACAGGAGTGCTGCGGATTGCTGCAGTGCTTTCATCTGTTCACCATGGATGGAGGCGAAGGAGCAGCCCAGATGATGGACTTTATTAAAGGCTATGAAGCAAGACTCTCCCAGAGGAGCATTCTTGGAGGGTGGGGGGTGGGGGGCTGAAGGGCTTAAGCTTGGACTGGAGGGAAGCCAAGCAGAAGGACTGGAGCAGTAACACCAGTGGTGCAGTAACACCTGGTGCTCACAGAGGCTACCCAAGTTCTGCAGAACACAACATGGAGATAAAATAAAGTCAAGTGGCCCCTTATAGACACACGTGAACACAACACAGCATGCAGTGGGCAGCCACCAACGGGTTGCTCGGGGAGCAGTTTTTTGTGGGGACAGTATCTTGCACAAGGGCACCTCAGTGGTCCCACTAGCAGTCCTGGGATTCAAACCCATGTCAGCTATTGCTGAGCTGTTCCCCAGCACTTCTGATTCAGTAGTGGCAAGCCAAACAGCTCAGTGCCATGCTCAACATGTATCTGGTCCCAGATGACACTGCCAAGTGGGCTTGCAGTCCCACAGCACCGCTCAGCACTCCGGAGAACACTGCAAGACAGGTTCCTGGTCCCACAGCATCTGCAGACAGCACCACCTGGTGCCCCAGAGAGCACCCCTGCGCAGATGTTGACAGCGACTGCCCAGCCTTCGGAGTCGCCACTGGCTTTCCAGCCTATGGTCACCAGAGGCATTGCGGGCCACCCAATCTGTCCTTTATTACAGGTCAAGTCTCCTGGTTCTCTATCACTGGCCAGAGACAGATATGAAAACAACAAGAGGAACTACAACAGAGACAGTTTTTTTTAAGGACAGAAACTGACACGAAATGGAACGCTGGACCTGGTAAACATCATCTAGCCATTTGGTGGCAGGTGGTGGCAATATAACAAATATTTCAAATATTGACATAATTTGGTACCACTTTACAATAAGGCTATAAACCTTTATAAAGGGTTAAAAATGATTTATTATCAGGTTGTTAATCAGGTTGTAGGCAGGTTAAAAATAATTAATAAGCAGTTATTAACAAGTTATAACAGTTGTCATACATTGATTCAGGTGCATTATTTGCCAAGGTCTGGCGTTTTATTGGTAGTAGCATATTAACAAATACCTGATGAACCTGACTGTTTATCTAATTAACAACCTGACTATGGCATATTTATAAACCCTTTATAAGGGTAGTCTTATTGTGTTACCCTTTATTTAAAGGGATTTTCATCAAGCCTCTATATGGCTTAATCAGGCATGTTAGAGTGGGGAAATATTATATTACAGTCACACTTCAGTGTCCTTCTGTTTATATAGATATTTCTATGCATAGAAACTTAGCATCCAACTATTTAATTTGGCAGTATCCTAAAGAAAGTGTACTTTAGTTGATGCATGAGTGATTAGCTGTAGAGAAAGGTCAGGGTTTATAGCCAGCTACAGTCATTTGGTAATCAATATGAGATCACTGGCTTGAGTTTCTGCACAGCAGACTGCGGCTTTTCATTCTTGGAGGAATGCTTCTTGGGTCAGGTCAAGTCAATGTAATGACAACACTTATAAGCTTTTCATAGATTATTACTGTGTCAGTATGAGTCAAATCACTGAATGCCAATGATTTAAAACCAAAATGAATTGTGAAGATAGATCAAAGCAATTCAGGGAAAAGTGAAAATATGCTATGACATCTTATGGCTGATTTGTTTGAAACTGGATAACAGCATGTACATGGCATTATAAATAAGCCTACAAAAGTTCATTAAGATTGGTCATTCATACAAGCATGTACTGGCTGCTGAATTCTGATTGGCTTTTGGAAGCCATTTGATTGAGTGAACCAAATGAAACTGTAGAAAACAAGAGCCAATGCAATCAACTGTAAGCATCAATAATTTCAACATTTTTGCATAAGAGCTTCCTGGTGTATTGAAATATGCCCGTTCCAGTAGCATCCAGGAAAAAGATTTTTATTACTGTAAATTAAATAAAAATTAGGCATCCAAAGAAGTGGCAGTGATGCATCTTGTGAGGTGTGAATCTTTACATCACAAGATTTTTTCCAAGAATACGAACTGGCTGCTGATTGGCTTTGCTTTGTTGAGTGAACCAAATGTAGAAAATATGAGGACAAAAAAAAAAAGCAAACAGAAAAAAATTCTTCACTCTTGTCCAGGTTTTTTGCAACAATGCAGTAGTGGTCATCATAAAGGAGCAGCTCTTCTAACTTCAAACAATAGTCACAATAGTCACTGACCTCAAAAAGAAAGGCACATTCATGAAACACAGTCACGATCCAGATATAGGATTCAAATTTCTATAATTTCCTTTGAGGGGAGGATTGTGAGTGCAGAGGATGCAACCACTACTAGACTACTGTCATGGATTTGACCAACATTGTGAGATGATTCACACCAAAAATGACACAAGAAGAGGACATTTTGTTCATCTTTTTAATGTAAAAGATTTAAAAGAAATAAACTTTTGGATGCTGTGTTTTGAAATGATATCCCCATAGCTGAGGCCCAATGCAAAGAGTAAAATCAATATTACAAGCCCAACTCTTGCAGGGGGCCAGGAATTTTGTGGAGTAAATGTACCGTTCTGTGAACTAAAGCACAAGGCATGTCTGCGGAAACAGACTGTGCACCTATGTTCACCATTCTCGACTGAGCAGCACAGTGAGGTGAAAATGAGATGTGAACTATGTAATGAGACAAGTGTGCAGTCAGTGTTTTGGATGAGTTGACCTTTGAAAAGGCTGACATTTCAGAAGATGTGCCGATTAGAGCAGAGAGACCTGGAGACAGGGCTGTAAGGTGAGATTGGACTTCTTGCTAGGGGAAAGCAGTCAGGCTTGCTTGGTTTGCAGGTTCTGTATAAAATATAAAACACAGGCTCTGCTTCATACTTTCAATCATTTTAATGTACTGAGAAAGTTATTTTATTGAAATGCCATTTTTTTTTTTACAGAATATTGAATGTTGAGGTATGCATACTGTGACTATTTGCTTAATTGAGGACTATCAAAGCCAAAAAAATGCCAAAACACCATTCTGCAGTACTCACAGTATCTGGGAGGATTTTGCAAGTTCCTCCTTTTTTCTTGTAGAGCTACATCATTATGTGGACTCAGCAATTTTCAAAGGGGAGGAAACTAGAAAAGTGCAGCCTCTAATAATTAATGAGCACATGATGGGTACCTGAACTTCAATGATGACTTCTCTGGCTCATCCACTAAAAATGCTAACTAAGTGCTAACTAAGGCAAAATCAAAAATGCCCCACAATCATTACTTCTGTTTATGAAGCTGTGAGGTGATCTGCTACTGACCTGCTGTACTCACCTTCAATTCTGTCCTGAACATACTGTTTTTAATACGCTTATCAACATAGAAGTCGACAAATATGTTTGCTTTGTGCAGATTTATGTTTATTAATGACAGTCAATACAGTACAACAATATTTTTTCAAAAAAATAATCTTACACAAACATATATACATACATATATTCACTAGTTTTAGAACAAACCAAATGTTCTGGTTTTTTTGGTATTGAAATTCAAGAGGTTCAATTTTTCATTCTGCAGAAAGTTCTTCCCAACTCTGCTGCAGAAGTTCCCACAAGTGTGCGGCTCTTATAGGCTGCTTTGCTTTCACTCGTCTATCCAGTTCATCCTAAAGCAGCCAGATGGGGTTTAAGTCTGGAGACTTCAGCTCACCATCTTGTTCTTTTTTCTAAGGTAGTTCTGGCAGAGCTTGGACTTATGTTTTGGCTTATGTCTTGCTGTAGGATGAACCCGACCAACTGGGCACATGCCAGAGGGTATTGCTTGGTGCTACAGAATTATTTTTAATACCTCTTAAAACCTCTAGCAGTTCAGCACTGTCCTTTGTACCATTTCATGCAATTCATTGGACTTGAACTGTTTGAATTTCAATAAAAAAAGCTTGAAACGCTGGGGTGTTCTAAATCTTTTGACCAGAAGTGTATGTACATACATATACATATATATGCTGGGCAACGATTACAATTTGAATCATACGTTTCACATGGTTTTCTGTGATTAATCACTTTGTTATATGCTAAATTAAATCATTAAAACTAGTGTATTGCACAACTTTCTTTTTAAAATACTGCTATATGAACAAAAGTGGAATAACATTTGATTTGCAAACACTTGAATCAAATAAGGTGCTTTTTAACAGCAATGCTCCCTTTAACACAGTTACACAGCTGCAATTTATATATTTCTGTAAATCTCAACATTAATGTAATCAAATCAAATATAAAACCAAAGCTATTTGCCACTGCAGGGCATTCGGGTTTTATGTAGTGGGTAAAACAAGTTACCCTCAGAGTTCAGAGCATGGGGCCGGAACAATTACAGCAGCTGCAAAGAGGGACCAACTCCATATGAAAGTCTCTGTATCTGTTATTAAAGTCACATTTGGTCAGGCGTCTTAGTTTATTTCAATTTTTTTGTTTTTTGTAAATATAATTTGAAATAATTTGAGCGTATATATATATATATCAGTCACTTTACAAATATTTCAGATAATAAATGGATGGATTTTATGTTTATTGGGCACTCCTGCCCAGAATGATTAATCACTGAATCAGGTAACAGACGTAGTTGACCAGGATTCTGACTGGTGTTGTGCTGTGCGCTGACCTGAGTGGGGAGAAAACTCCAGTTCGGGATGTGTGCAGTCAACACATTCTCATTCCTTTCTTGTAAAAAATGAACTCTTGATTGGCGGCACTACACTTCAAACCATGATGCTGTGGGTTATCCTTCAGGGTTAGTTTCGCATGTGAACAGAGAGAAACAAAACTACAAGAAAAACAAAAAGACTGCTGCCGAAGGCGCTAACTGCAGTCTTGCCTTATTGAAATCCTAGTCCTGTTTTTCAGTCTGACCCCTCCCATTTTGGAGTCTGCTCAGCTTGTATAAAAATTCTCAGTAGCATCGGCCGGCCCAACCTAGGTTTTTTGGCACTTTAGAGGAGTACCTACAGCATCATTGCTGTAGGACCATTCTAGAGCATCATGGTTTGAAGAGTAGGGCCAAGTGTCTTTATTTGCAATGGTGGGACTGACAGCTATTTATTAGAAAGCACATTCTCACTTTATTTAAGTGATTTCAGTACTAATATAATAATAATAATAATAATAATAATAATAATAATAATAATAATAATAATAATAATAATAATGATAATAATAATAATAATAATAGTAATAATAATCTCAAGGTGGCTTTACGAATAGTTGAGACAGAACAGGAAACAACATTTAACTATCAGTAGTAGACAAAATCATTAAATGTTAAACAGACAATAATTACAACACCACAGACTGCAGTAGCAGGAAAGTACAAATAGGCAGCTTAATCAAGAGTTGGAAGAACAGGCATAGCACTGAGAGGAAAGATACATTTTTAATTGGGTTTTGAAAGAAGCAGCAGAGAAAGCATTGCGAAGAATCTGTGGAACTTTTATAGTTTGGGAGCCACAACACTAAAAGATCTGCCACCGATTAAAGGCTTGCTTTGAAATTTGGAGACATTAAGGCAGCCAGTTCCAGACAAACTTAAGGATGGATAGGAGTAAATGAGTGAAGTAGTTCTGTGAGGTACTGGTTAGCAGAGCCATGGAGAGCTTTAAAGGTAATAAGAAGTAGCTTCATCTGAATGAGGTGAAAATGTGTGTGCATGAATTACAGTACAGTCTATATAGAGGTAACATGGATAGTTTACATCGAGCACTGTGGGAGACAGTACAGATTACAGTACCTTCACATTCTCTGTAAGAATGATGCATCAAGCAGAGTTTAAAAATTATAAGCATTTCTAGTAATTTTTTTGCCACAGGACAAATTTTTTTCACAATTCATCTGTGTTCTTGAAATGTAACCCCAATTAATGTCAGGTGTTATATATGTATATATAGGTGTATATATATATATATGTTTTCTGTATCTTCCATCAAGCAAGGTTGTGGGTTCGAATCCCAACTGCTAGTGTCACCACTGAGGTACTGTCCCCACACACTGCCCCCCGGGCACCCCTTGTTGGTGGCAGGACACTGCTTCACTTGGTGAATGGGTTACATGCAGAGAAAGAATTTCACATTGTTCACATAGTGCTGTGGTTTGTGGTGTGTCACTATAAGGGTTAATAAATAAAAAAATTCAAGGGGGGCTCTTGGGGGATGCTGCTTGAGAGAATACCAAGACTGTGCAGACATCAAGGAGAGTCTAACATATAAGACTTTGAAGAGTCTAACATCTAAGAATTCAAACTTTTGTAGGTCAGGGCATAATTCCATATGTAAACCTTTCTATTAGTATTAGTGTCCTGTATTTTATTTTTATTGTTATTTACTGACATTGCTCATTTCTGCCTGTGCAGTTTCTGCCTGTGCAGTTGATATGATACTTGAAATTTTTTGCTCATTAGTTTTGTCTCAAATATTATAGTGCCTTTGACAAATTAAGTGACTGAAATAAATAATTCATGCATGAAGGCATTTAATCATTATGAAGAAAATGAATTTATAAATGTTAAACAATAACTCTGCTGAACCATGTTCTGTATTTA
The DNA here is from genome assembly GCA_037974465.1 of Brachypetersius altus. Lineage (NCBI taxonomy): Eukaryota > Metazoa > Chordata > Actinopteri > Characiformes > Alestidae > Brachypetersius > Brachypetersius altus. The sequence continues at coordinate 5,046,101 of JBBPDB010000153.1, forward strand.
CACTTACAGATGCTGCATGGACAGAACTGTAATAAGGGGAGCTCTGACACTTCTCAGCGATTCGCATCAATTGGCCAAGCACACTGTCACGGTCAGGGCCGGTAGCCCTGCTAAACCCATGCCTTTTGTCTGTTCTGTTCTCCTTGGTTCCCCCAGGTGTGTCATGTGTCCCCAGTTGCTGTGTTTGTTTTGGTTCCCCTGGTGTGTCCCATGTATTATGGTCCCCCTGTGTCATGTCTCGTCCCCATGTGCCCATACCTTTGGTTCCTGTCTCGTTCCCTTAGTGTCACGTGTCCTTAGTTCCCCACCTGTTTCCTGTTTGTGATCCTCAGCTGCCTCGTGTCTCCCTCGTTATCCCATGTACTTAAGTTCAGTCTGTGTCCTGTGTTCCTCATGTCTCCATCGTCTCACCTATATGCCTGTACCCTGCTGTTTTTGTTTAATAAACCCTGAGCACCAGTATGCCAGCCTGTTTGTCCCGTCCCTGCGCACCTAGAGGCAAATCAGAGTGTGGGCCTAGCAGCCCCCATTCTGACAGGATGGTTCTTTAAAGCAAATTAGATATGAGTGTGATTTTTTTTACATCTAAAAACCCATGTCATGTAAAGTTTTTGTCTCAGTTTAAAGTCCTTTTTCCAAACCACATGACTTAACCAAGAAATACAGAGAAATGTTGACTAATAAGAGTATATTAACATTCTAAAATAATAAAGACTCTCCAAACAAGTTTCACTATTTTTGGTTTAGTGTCTTTGAGATTTGTCTCTGAGAAATCAATGATAGATCACACAACAAGATCAGTATGTTTTTAAAAAGAGGTTCAGTTTTCTCTCCTCCAGTGAGTACTTTACTGGAACCACATGTACAGTGAAACGAGTCAGGATAGTGAAGGTATGTGGTGTGGAAAACACAACAATGCCAGCTCTGCCGTCACAGCTAACACCCAGCCGTGTGCTATGAGAGCAGATAAGTGCCAATCACACTAACATAAAGTGGCTCAGGGAAGGTGACCTTTACGGCTGCTCTTCCCTGTGCAGTCCTGACTTTAATAATCCACATACAGTCGCAGAGCCATGAAGGCAGCTCCTATTGCAGGAATGACTGGGTTTAAGGCGTGCTCTTTGAAGTTCTTCTTTCTTGTCTGTTTGTGGGCGTGATACAGATCAACACTCACCATCAAAAGAGATCTCCAGACTGCAGGCTATATCTGAGGAGCTCTTAAAGAACATAGGTGAGAGAATATGTAGCTTGCCTGAGCCCAGACAGCAAGAAAGCGACTAAAATGTGCACCATTTATTTAATGTCAAGAATCATACTCTAAATTGTAAGTGGCTCTTTTTATCTCTCTCTCTCTCTCACACACATCTACCATTAGACAGTGAACGTTAGAATAAATAGCGCTCTCCCTGAGTAACTAAAACCAATGGTACCCGATTATATGCATCTCCATCTCAGTCTTACAGACAATATTTTTGTTCCCTACATCGATTTCAATACGTGAACTCGCAGTATCATCCAAGTGCAACAATACCAATGAATTTTTCTTCTTCAGTTTAAAATTTGCATATTTCACTGTGCAGGATCTCTCAGGATCATGACTCTATGGCGCAGTCTTTCCTACCTAATGATGTGTATGACAAACAGGGGTGTAACAATGCATTAAAATATTGTGATTTCACAATGCAAAGCCATGTGCATTATGGAGATGATGCAACATAGAAAATTGCAAAACACCAGTTTAGGAAAAAAAAACAGCCCCAGTCAACAACTTTGTCCAGCACTTCTCCTGGCCCAGGTTTTGTTAGTAAACTATGTAGTAACATAATGAATTTTGTTCAATTGATGGTAAGAATACCAAATTAGGAACCTAGTACTTGGAACCAAATCTAATCGTGTGTATCATTACACTCTTAAAGACACAGTGTGCAACAGGATAATTCTGTAATGATCACAAATAAGAAACCGTATTAAATGTGGATCAGTCACATCTGACTGAGATATTTAATTTGTTAAATAATATCACCGGCGTCAATATCAATTCAGCATATCAGATTGGTGCATCACTAGTCACAGATACTGGATTAGTCAAATTAAAGCAAAACGATTCCCTCCAAGAAACATTCGTGAGCAAAAGTCTGAACGTCCCTGCTCAATTCACTTGTTTTGTTGAAAATGTGTTGACACATTCTCTATACAAACACTATTTTTTCTGCAGGTTATAGTACCCACTTAGTATTTAATAGGTGTAATAGGCTGTAAATAAATGACAGAGCTTGTATCTCAAATTACTCATGTGTCAAATCAATTTCCCTATAGAAATGAACTGAAATGCCATTAATCCGTTCTGGACCTCAAAAAACATGGCATTTAAATATGTTTTTAAAAAGAAAAATGTGCTTATAAATAACGAATATTGTACAAAAACACAATCCAATAGAATGTACTGCAATAAACCAGTCCTATTAAGTATAATGTACGTTATTTGCCTTGGAGATCAGATGACGAAGATGCTTTGGCTGCTATATTTCCGGCAAACGTTTTGAGTTAATCCTCAGCTGCCTTCATATCCACTCACTAGAGTGAAAATTCTCTTTTCAAAATTTTTGAACCAGCCCCGACTGGCCCTAAATGGCTCACCCGATGCCTCTTTCGCCGAAGTGCCTGGGTCTGTGTAAACAGCTCGAGTCTTCTCGCCTTTGGACACATGGATGGATAAACTAACTTTTGCAAAATAACTGCAAGCATAAATGCTCGTAACCCGAATTTTAGCTCTCAACTCAAAACAAAAAATCGGCGGAGAGACAATTCGTATCTCGAAAAACTCGTAAGTTGGGACACTCGTAAGTCAAGGTACCACTGAATTTGTACAAAAATATGCAGAAGATGTGAAAAGATGCTTTTTTATTTTCACTAAGAAAACCAATAAGACATGTCATTAGGTTTGGGGCATGCAAACTTTTAGTATACAACCGTATAAACGTGTGGGAGCAGGTTCACACAAATCAAGAGCATGTTGGGGAAAAAAATCAACAAACATCAATTACAGGATTGACATCAATATCACCTGCTATTACAAACAACAACAGTGCTCTTTCAGCTTATACAAATGTGGCCCTATCAGCCATGGCAGTGCTGTGGTTGTGAGGAGCTGGCTCAGCTGCAGCGAGTGTGTTGGCTGCGGAGCGCCTAATGACTCCGGGAGGAGTGCGGTGAGTAATGAGCGACTGGGTGTTTGATGAACAGCGAGGTAATTCTGTAAGCCTGCTTGCCGGCACCCAGAGGACTGGCAGTGGCTGCAGCTGAGGCTGTCGGCAGCCATTGACAGGCCCAGAGCTTGATTAAACTTGACCTTGAGCGTGAAGTGAGAGAGAGAGAGAGAGCGCGCGCGCGCGAGAGAGTTGACGCGCTCGGTTCTAACCTCAGCTGGAAAACAGCGTCGGACATGTGAGGGGTAATTGCAGTGGAAAAGTCTAAAGTAAATCAATGGAGGCCAATCAATGGAGATTTAATTTTTTTCATCACTAATTCCTGTTGAAGAGGGATAGGCTTACCCATTGATCAAGTGTCCCTGGGTGGTATCGGCAGATTTGATATTATTAATTGAGGAGAAATGCTCAGCTGAATGACTGATAAATCAGCTGGTAGCATTAAAAGCAAATAAACATTCAGCTCATGCACATACAAGTGCAGGTCAGGGTTGAGTGGGAAGAGAAGGCGTATGAATGCATTTGTTATAGAACTTTCCCCCATTTTCAGGGAAAGCTATTGTCAAAAAATGGTCATTTTGAACAATTTCTGTTGATCTTTATGCCACAAATTTTCACAAAGACCAGCCGGTACATTCAAATTATATAAAAATCTGAAAGTTCGCAAAGAAGCTGAAAGATTTTGTTCAGCCATTGACTATGTATATAGCAAAACTGTACTCATAATGATACGTCACATGCATGTTCATTGGTAGTAAAAATAAAATATTTTGCATATAGAGAGCAGTATAGAGAAAAGTTTCATACACAGATACAACAGTACAGCGTATTACATTACACTGTATTTCTGCATATTATATGTTGTCATTAGCTTGTTGCTAGTGTGTTGGGTTAAATATAAGCTTGTTACTATAGGCTGGGACACTATCGAACACTTTTGTTTCAAATACTTTTATAATGTAGATTGTCTAATAAACTGAAAATGGAAACATTGACATATTAATGCAAGGCACATTATTGTAAAGACACTAATATTTCTCTGCCAAACATTTGTAAAACTGACACAGCACCAAATCATATTGAATCAAAGTCTGTGAATTCTGCGTTACACCCTTAGTTTTATGGTACCTACCAGATCAATTTATAGACTCTTAAAGAATTATAAGTCTGTAAGTATCTACTGTTTTTCTCAGCCTGACTACACAGTTTTTGGAGCTGTGTGCCAGAGGCTGCTTTGTCAGCATGGGGTCTGTGAGTGTGCACAAAGCAGCTGGAGTATGTAGGTTCAATTTTTTCTGTGAAGACGCTGTTCCAATCCTACAGGAGGAGCAATGGCCCAGCGTAACTACTAGTGTGTTTATTTAATGGTCTGGACAGAAAATGATTCCTATTGTTTGGCCCCTGTGTATGCACACAATCTAAGGCTATTTATTTAGTAACAAAAGGGAAATGGTTCCAAAGTTATTGTTCATTGTATTATTCAGAAGTGTCAAGAATTGAAGTCTGGACCCTGTTGGGAAAATATCTGTTCGGGGCTTAAAGGTTCTTCAAATTGAACTAATTTGTTGTTGAACCTTACAAGCATGTTTCAGCTCACCTTTTTGGAGCTTGCTGTAGCAAGAGATATGGAAAATGTAGAGACAGTGATCATCTCAGCAACACCAGAACCCGACTGCTCCTCCACCATTCTGGCCTCCACCTAAATCCATTCACAAGAACAGCATTTCTCAAACATCATTTACTCTTAATGATAGCACCTGCTCAACCAGTGTTTGACTTTGGAGACTTGTTTACAGAGTTTCTTTGTCACTGAGGCGGAGCTTTGAAAAATACCTGATCAATGGGCAGGTGTACCTTGAGCCGGCCATCCTCTGGTACCTCTGTGGCTCCTGCGGTCTCCTCCCTACTCTCCTTGGCTCTGAACATGCTCCCTTCTAAGAAGAGGCCATTAATCACCATTACTGCTACCGCCTGCCACTCAGCCAGTGGGTCAGTCAAAGAGTGATCCTTTTACTCTGCTCTCCCCTACAGATTCCGCTACCTTTCTTCACCAATGAAGGGAATCAATGAGCCTGTCGCTCCAGCTTTGTGTCCACTCGCTATGACTGACTGACATCCTGGAAGGTTTTCACACCCAGCGAACTGACTTTTGCTAATCTTTCTGCTCGTAGTTCTCTGAAAGGACCTTTTGCTTCCTACTATTCACAATTCAGCATCAATTCTTTTAAATATATGCTCTTTAAGTAAAAATGCTAAAAGGGAGAACTTTTGGTCTCTAAAGAACCTTTTGTTCCCTAAGAACCTTTCAATGGATGGTCCTTCAAAGAACCATTGATGCATATGAGATTTGCAAGTTGGAGAAAAAGTATTTGTCCAATCCAAGAGCCATTTAACAACCTTCTAATATATAAACATCAACTTCACACTTTTACAACACTACAAAAAGTAATAATAAAAAAAAAAAGCAATCAATACATCAACATACTATTCTGTTGTACATTTGTATGCCCTTACTGGTCATGCAATAACAATTGGTAACATTATCTTTATCTGGAAGAATAATGAATTCACAAAATGATTGTTGGCTTCCGTTCCAGCTTTCTGATGCCTAAGATTCGGGTACTTTGTGCAGTGAACAACACCCTAATCCCTATTATCAGTAACAACAGAGGTTTTAAGAAGGGATTTGAACAATCAGTTAAAATGTGTGCGATCAGTTTTCTATGCACCTGGATGCACTCCTGTCAGAACTGACAATGATGCTGACTGGTGGTGAAATACGTGAACGGCCAAACTGACTTAATAAGAATCTCCAGATCAGGAACAGAACCCCCGTCATTCAGCAGTTGGTGTAAACATATAAGGTGGCAAGTCATTACTTTGCTGTAGAGTTTGAGATAAACCAACATTAGCTACTGCAGGAAAAGGTACTTACTTCTTCTGAATGAATTTTTCTTTCTTTACGAGAGCAGCCAAATGAAACGTTCTATATATGGGAACATAAATTAAACAGCACAGACAGGATCACACACCCTCAGAGAATAAGTCAGGGGCTCACATTGAAATCGTCTTGTTAACATTCAAAGTAATGCAAGTAATGGTCGAACATCCATCACCCGCATCACTGATTTTGCATCTTCTTCAGGAATGAATGTGTACTAGAAAGGCATAAGGAGGCGTTAACAAAACACTTCGTGACCATATCTCCAGTCTAATCTAGTTATGATGAGATGAATGATTGATGATGGTTTCCACACCCATCATAAAGACACAAAATGACAGGCAAAGGGAGAGAAAGACTTCCTGAGACAAGGTTGAAACCACTCTCGGCAAGTGCTGAATTAATTTATGATCCTATTTGAAGCTGAGCAACCCACAGATATTCACCTCACTGCCTTCTATCTGAGGCACAGCCTGCTGGCCCATGGATGGACTTTTTTATTGTACACACATATGCATATGTACCCCCTGATGTGAGGAGATGGGGAGCTACGGAGATGTTTCTCTGCAGTTTGGCTCCTCTTCTCACAGGCCTGGCATAGAACACAGAATCAGCATGGAGTCTGGGGTCTGCAAACTACATCAAACACATCATACTGTAGGAAAAACAAGCAAATGTACACACAAACACGCACATGCACAATCCCACGCTCATAGACGTCTACAATTGTTAGTCATTTTGTTTTGATTTATATGTAATTGCATTATTAATTAGAGAGCAACAAACACACATTATCTATAGTGCATTGACAGATTGAAACTTGGATATGAAACAATGATAATAGGTAATACAAGCAACACATTAGTTTTGTCTTCCCCTAAAACAAGACCATAGTGATACCTTTATCACATTTCCAATGTACCCCAAGCCAAATATTATGATAATAATACTGTAATACAGTCAAATATAATATATTTGAACCTATCCAAAATTACAATTCAATTCTGCTTTAGTTCATTTATTTATGAAGCAATGCTTTGGAGCAAAATCCCAAAGGTTTTTAGTCGGTATAAGCCTTCCATAATGCACTGTTTTCATGCCGTGCATATAACAATGTGTTAACCTTCACGCCTTTAATCCTAAAACTATACCAATATTGAACTCAGGGGTGCAAGATTAAAAGCTGTTTTAAGGTAATGAGGGTAAGTAGGGAAGCAAGAAAATTAAAGCTGATGGAAAAGAGTTAAAAAATCACTTAAAAGAGAGCTGGGCTGTAAGAACCCAAATCTAAATGTGACTCCTGTTTCTGACATGAGTTGTTGGGTCTTACTGGGTTTGGACAAATATTGCAGTTAGTCAAAATGTATAAGCAGAGAACTTTGCCTTACCAAAAAAATCTATCCATCACAACTGATGACAACCGGAGTTATTTTACATAGCGTAACTTCAGACAGCAGGGTGTTGCTCCATTAGTGCACGTGTTTATCACCTGGATGGTTCCCAAAAGACAGGCGTTTCAGTCTCCTTGTGTTAAGTGGCCAACAAATGTACTCAACATTTTTCGCTAATTCAAATGTCAATACAGCTTCAGCTCTCAGGTCGTGATCCTCCACTGCCATATCCAATCTATACAAAGTAGAAAACTAGCTCTCCATAACCATTTAGCTTTGCCACATCCCTGCTGTAAACCCCAGCAATGAAAGACATCCACAGACACTGTAATTATGTCGCGCAGTTTTCCAGCACTCAAGCTGAGGTCGTCAGTGGAAATGTACTGTCTTACCAGGGCAGTAAATGTAAGAGTGGTTTCTGGCAGTCATTCTATTTTTTATTTTTAAAATACTCTGCTGTAATATAATGCACCAAAAA
>JBBPDB010000153.1:5054216-5119011 GCA_037974465.1 Brachypetersius altus
ATGGTTACAATGTTTTTGGTACATTATTTTTTGGTGCATTATATTACAGCAGAGTATTTTAAAAATAAAAAATAGAATGACTGCCAGAAACCACTCTTACATTTTACATTAGCTTGACTTTTTAATTTGTAAACAAAACTGATTGCTTCTGATTGGAATAAAATAAGCGGCAATCAGTTTTGTTTACAAATTAAAAAGTCAAGCTAAGCAGTAAGTGTAATTTATACTGCAACTTTTGATAGAAAATACTAGTGATAGAAAAGCTAGTGTCTTTTGCCCACACTGTGAAAAAAGGAAAAATGTCCCAAAAAAAATCAACCATTGGGCCATGTGGAAGTAAAGAAATCAGAATCAAAATCAGCCATAAAAATTCACGACTGTGCACCCCTAGCAAACGTCCTACAAGAAAAAAGCAGTGACATGTAGAAGTAAATAAACTGCATTCATTGCCAGCTCCTGAATTCCCTAGCACACACTGCTGATGTTGGTCAGGCACTGATAAGCTTAGATATTCCCCAGCGAGTTCGCTTGGCACTGACTGAGTCCGGTTCCAATACGTCTCATGCGCAGCCAATCAATCACTGGCGAGCACCGCAAACTAATCATTTATTGATGGCACAGAGCAGCCATGAATTTCTAATGGCATTCGTCTTATTTAACAGTGCAGATCAAACAGAGAAAATCCAAACATGCTGGAAGGAAGAGCAGGGGGGGAAAAAAAACAAAAGAGTTCCTGGGAATATCGTTCTTTCTGACAGCCGGTCGACGGGTATTGATGGGGAGAGCTGCTGAGTGAAAGGCAAGGCCAAGGTTGGGACTGGGGAGTGTGCGAGTGTGTTGAAGGGGTGAGGAGAGCTGGAGAGAAATAGTCGCAAATCTGAATTTCATGGCTTACAAATCAAATCTGTGTATCTGAAGGAAGTGGTTCTCCTCTGCTGAGTGATGTTTTTCCTGCGTCGTAATGCATTAACTCTACACAGACTCTGGGGTTTGAGGTGAAGTGAACCATTCGCTCTGAGAGTATTAGAGCTTAGCACTCTGAGTGCTGAGTTGTTAGCTGCTAAGACAGTGGTCAGGGACTACTAAAGTCAGGCAGAAGGTGGAGTAAATGGCATGATAATATTACATATGACTAGAAACAAAAAAAACTGATTTCACTGGTGATGCCACAGCTGTCTGTGTCTGACAATTCAATAAAGCACAACTGATCTCTGCACTCTTTGCGTAAGAAGGAACGGTCACCTTCCATCATCTCTCAGAGTGATGCTAGCTAATTGCAGGCATCCTTTAGCTCATGTATACAGAAATAGCAGATCATACTATGCAATTCCAGCTGTCTTTTGATGTAAGTGGCAGCTAGTGGGTATTAGGTACTGTTATAAAGGACATACAAATCTCTATGAGAATGGCATTAAAGCTGAAAAATGAGGACAAAAAGTATCTTTTTATGCTTTAAGTGCCCCTGGAATATCACTAGAAAAAGAATTAGCATAATAAAATAAAAAAAATGGTGACTGGAATGTCAAATGGGTAAAAATATCAGAAAAAGAAGACAATTCGAGGCAGGTATAGGGTGAAAGATGCTTTTTGGCACCAGACAGAATTTATTTGGCTTGTGAATTGTTTGTTTGTTTGTTTTATTATATTAATTTGTTTCCAGAGGCACTTCGACCATCAAAAAGAAAAAGAAAAGCAATTTAGTGGCTGCCAGTTCTACCCACTAGCCAAGCTATGCTCTTAAAACTACCAGAAAAGATTATTTTGTATGATTTGAGTTCCCTAAAGAACCTTTCGATGGACTGTTCTTTAGAGCAATATTTTTGTGAGATGTGTGAGTGCAGAGATTATGTGAAGTTTCTGTATACTTTTACTTGATTGATGAAGAGTTATTCCATCATCACAGAGATTCCTCTCTTTAAACCATTTTGAAGAGGATAAAAAATCTTTTTAAGTTGTCACTCACAGGAAAAGTTGGAAAGGAATGGACTTATTTTATGGTGCCATAAAACACAAACATAAGCCATTATCACCCCCAATACTTCTTACAGTATACCGCAGTCTGCTAGTATAGCCTTGTGTATTGTGTGAACATTATAGAACTATAAAGTGCATTATTTTGGCCCATGGATGTTTTTGTTAAACAAACTTCAACAAACTAGTCCACAATTAATCACTGCAACCCTAAAGCAGGATAATCTATGAAATCCAAATAATCTAGACAAAAGGAAAGCTACAGTCCTATACAGTTTAAAACATTGTCATCAGCTCATTATGAGACCCCTTCACCAGTTAAAACAAGCAACTGGACCTGCGTGTATAAATGAAATGGAGCTGTGCGCTCATTTACATAAATAAACTACATTTTTCCACACACCTGCCCCGGCAGCAGGCGCACCCACATGTAGGAGCCCTCACGAGAGAAGCAGGGGAGTGAGATGATGCCGCTTTGGCACTGTAACCCTGTAACAGCAGCCAGCATGATTCAAACTGTACCTGAATTGCAACCTGCCAAGAGCACAGGCTGTCAGGCCAGGCCACAGACAGAGATACAAGCAGCTGCAGAGAGAGAGAGAGGGGAGGTCATGCAGAGGGGCCAGACAAGCAAAGGCCGCTCACATATAGCCATCTCACGTTACCTAAGGGTCTGACGGAGAGTTTGCTGTGCCTCTGTTGCCCCCAGCTGGTGAGCACTGGAATGATAACTCAAATATACAGGATACTGCACACTTACTGACCACGTTTTTAAAGAAAATATCTGCCTTGATGATTCTCTTTGTAATTATAGCACAATTTATGTAATCATTCATGGTTAGTGGACCACAGGGCAACTGTAGGCAGGATGTATTTGGTTTATGACTTATCAATCCCAAAATAGTCCAGAAAAATCCCAGTGCCTGATACACCCTTAATTCATGTTACACTCATGTTGGTGTGTTGCTGGTGTGGTTCCAGTTACTGACTGTCCAAATATCCGGTCAGTACTGATTCTATGGTGAATATCGTTCCATTGACAGATAGGGTGAAGTCAAATCAACCTAAATCAAGTCAAGTGGATATTTATTGTCATTTCAGCCATATACAAGGAACACAGTGAAATTAAACAACATTCCTGTAGGATCATGATGCAACAAAAGAAACAGACAACAAAAAAACTGGCTTATTATGTGCATTAAACACCTCAGATCATGCGTGCAACCAATTATATGTAACACGCACCCGAAAACATTAACTTGTGATACTCAACCAAATAAAGGAAAGAATGTTTTGTAATCTTTACTGAAGACAGCGTTTCCTATGTCTGCATTAGTCTTTCATAGCAAATGACATAAGTTTATAACATTTATAAAGACTTATTCCAACAAGCAAGTTGTCATGACATTGGCTGTTGTGAAACTGACCTTTGTTGGCTTGTTCATTTATCCAAGAGGGCTTTTGTGGATGTCATATAGCCTTACAAATGCTACCCTTTGGTAGAGTTTCATTAAACAGTTAAAGTTAGTTCACCATAAGACATAAAACACGCAATAAACCATCCGTACAGACTGAGAAATATGCACCTCTGCGTGAACCAGGATTTAATATCCAGCTCATGTATGATGAGGTCCTCAGTGATTGTATTGGCTTCTCCATAGTCATTTGCAAGCCCAATAATCCCCTATTTCAAACAAGTTAACGAAGCGGAATGGACTCATTCGGATGGCAAAAAAGAGCATCAAAAAGGTCTGCTTTACTCTAGGTGTTATTGTGGATATATATGCAGCAATCTTTCAGGCTAATAAAGACACATCAGATACTTTACTCTGACCTTTTCTCAGACCAAAGAAGCTGAGTCGGTGATTCACTCACTCTCACTCATTTCAGCTCAGATACACTTATCTTCATCCACTGCATGGAGCCCTGGACTAGTGACAACTCGTGTATGCACGTACACGTGTGTATATGTATGTGTGTGTGTGTGTGTGGTGCATGAGTGAGCATCATGCACTGTAATTAATCACAATACAGCTTGTTTCACTCCAGAGAAATGAGGGATGTCTGGTGCTGTCTCAGTCTCCACATGGTCAATCTGTTCAAGGACATTTGAAGCTGTGTGCATGTTAAAGCAGCATAAATATGCAGTTGTACTGTTGGTATTTTCTGTTATGGTTCTGGTGATACGCAATATGACTAATAAGCATATATCCTTTAAGTGTTACTCACTCAAATGAAGTTAAGTAATAAGAGCTGTTCTATGACTATGGCAATGAAAGAAAATCTTTATAGAATATTTGAAGTAGTTCCATTAAGTCATAACTATTTTTAGTTTACTTAAATTGTCTATTTTTTTTGTCATCAAAGCATTTGTCTCACTGCTTTGAAAAAGAGATATCGGTTATTGGAAGTTAGGTGGTGGTGGCCTAGTGGTAGGATATTTGCCTGTGGATCAAGAGGTCATAGGTTCGAATCCTACCTTCAGCACACCACCGAGTCCCTGAGCAAGACCCTTAACCCCATTTTGCCCCAGGGAGACTGCCCTCTGTAGTTAGGGAATGGAAGTCGCTTTGGATAAAAGCGTCTGAAAAATACCATAAATGCAAAAGTAAATACAATTTCCAATGCTTTGCAGAATTCTTAGCCATCAACCCCTCTGAGCCCAACTAAAATTGGTTTAGTTTTACAATATCAAACAAACTATTGACAATCAATGCACATCGTGTGAGCATTTGTTTGAAATATTTGTACATGCATCTATAAGAAAACTGGTTTTCTATTGCTGAAGTTTTTATTACAGAATTTCAAAACTTTTAGGGAGTAGTGTATGCTCCCAGTACACCTGATTCATCAGCTAATAAAAAAGCACTTACTGAGCTGAAGTGGGTGCGTTATAGGACAGAAAACTGTCAAATGTGCAGTGCAGGGGGCTTCCAGGGGCAGAGACAAGAACATTATTCTGTACACAGTCATTATTCTGTAGCCATTAGTATTTCATACCTTTATAGATTTCTCACTATATTTATAGTTGGAAATACAGACACAGATAAGGGATAAAAGACCATATTATTTTTTGCACTACTTATACATCCAAGTTTGTGCTCCTAAAACCTGGATATTGGTATTGGTGTGCAAACAGCTTTCAACTGGCAGCCCAGCAAAATTCCAGTTTAGAGAGGCATACAGCTTTTGTTGATGCAGATTTACCCTATTAAGTGTCCATCTGTCCTCATCAGCAAGTTTCAATTTGGAGCCACTGTCCATGTTTGACATCTGTTTCATTTTTGCAGCAAAAACAAACTGCTAATTGGCATTCAACCCAAAATCACCTGCGTGAATAGACTTTGCAATTGTAATTTTTGTTATTTCAAATTTTAAGATTTTTTTTCATGTTGTGTTTCCAGCTTGGAACGTAGAATAACCCCAACAGATACAGTACATATGCACACTACTGGTATTCCTAAAATATCTAAAAGAGCATTTTTGACCCCTTGTATATTTTCCTTTTGTTATCCCTGGCGGAAGCAAGTTTCCATGGTTCCATCCATCAAACACAATGGAAAGAAATAATGTTTGTTTCACTTAGTATAGGCTATTCATTTCATACAAAATGTGGGGCACAGTTAATTGCGATATCACTCACTTCAGGTTGCTGTCTTGGATAAGTTTTCTTGAAAACCCAGAAAAAGTAGAGGAGCAGATAAAGCTTTTTCATCCTCGTTGCCACATAATAACGGTTGTTTTCTAGCTCCTCTGAACTGCATAGAGTACCATCTGTGTGTAAAACACATTTCACATTTTTCCACAAAGAAAAAATCCAAACAAAACACAACTGAACCTTTTCCGTATCTGAAGGATTATGCTATGTCATGTACACTATAAGACCAAAAGTAGGTGGACATCTGATCATTCCATTCCAAAACCATGGGCATTACCATTAATGTAATATTAATTTAATACTTCCTACTAGTTAGGGTGTTCACCCTGTGATCAGACAGTCATGTGTTCGAATCCCAAGACTGATAAGCACCTCTGAGGTACCCTTGAGCAAGGTACCTCCCCCACACACTGCTCCCCGGGCCCCGTGTTCCTGGCTGCCCGCTGCTTCACTTGGTGAATGGGTTAAATACAGAGAAATAATTCTGTGCTGTTCACGTATGATAGAATGGTCACTTTTACTACTGGCAGTCTGTTTCCTGTGAACATCCCTCATATGAAGAGGATTTCTGGGGGACATTTAAATAGTAAATGAAAAGTCCAAACAAAACACAACTAACCCTTTATATAGTAAATATTTGTTCTCATGATGGCTAGGCAAAATGTTACATAGAAACTTCTCTCTTTTTGATTCATTGCCATTTGTCATTTAGATAAAAGAATGTTTAATTTAGTTCCCAGAATTTGAATTGAATTAAATAGCCATAATAGATCAAAATATAAAAAAAATAAAACTACTTCTGGTCTGAGTGACAGTTTACAATCCCAATCTAAAATCCTTCTCTTCTCTGAACTTCAGAAATAGTTTGAGTTCATGGCCCTAACTTGTTCAAACTCCCCCACACACATTTCTCAGAGTCAAATGAGACAATTGTTTCTTTTCTCAGGCTTAAGCACCCAATCTAGCATCCGCCCTTATATGTGCTCTAAACTGTAGCAAAACCAGGAAATCTGTACCGACTTGATAGTGCGTGACTCGGGTAAAATCCTTCTCCATCGTGCTGGCACTATTATCCTGCTGTGGACCACTGGCTTAATCTGGAGAAAGACATGACAAAAATGATAACAAGAAAGCCAAGGGAAAACTCGGTGCTCCTTCAGAAACTACCATTGCGAAAAACACTGGGTCATTTAAATTCCATCCACATTTCAGTGCTGTTCCAAAGGATACGGGATAAGCATCAACAAGCATGTCTTAAATAGCTGTGTGTCTAAACTTTATTATAACTAGGATATGTTCATGCTCTTTAACAGCTTCCCTGACAGTTAGAGAGAACTGATGAGCCTTACAGGACTTCCCATTTTCATAAACATGTCAACCAATATTAAATGTGTGTGTTTCGTCAGGAGTTATGTGGCTGAAAACGCAATTTATAAGAGCAACTCCTCAGGCGACCTGTTTTGTCTTATGCCTTTGATCCTTTTTTCGCTCTATGCAGACCGAGTTCAATACAAAAAACATATTTACTTAATCAGTTAAATGAAAAACATCTCCGATCAATAATATTTCTCAAAGATTAAATCACTAACTATACTAATATTGACTGGACATTTAATATTGAGTCTTCAAAAGAAACTGAAGTATAGTTTCATGGGAATAAGTGAGTCCATCTATTGCAAGCATAACTGCTTAGCTCTGGTCAGAAACAGTCCAGGACAAAAAAGGTAACTCCAATGGCAAGATTGTGTTGTTTGAGGTCATTGTGATTAAGACTAATTGATTATGAATATCAATAAGTATTTTTAACAATAAGCAGTATCAACAGCAATATCTGTATCTGTAAGAGCCGCATTTAATTTGTATGATTTATATATCCTATAACTAATATATCCTTTTTTGTTTGGTAAGACCGCACTCTCTCCAGGCGGTGATGGTGCCACCCTATAAATTGAAGCCGGTTGCGCATGACTAGCGAGAAGGCGGGGCCAGCAGACACAATCGTTGACCTCGGCTCGCCTCAACTCCTTGGCTCAGGCTCTCCAGGACTCACCTCAATTCACCTCAGCTCGGCTGGGTCCTGCGTTTGGTGACTGGGCTTTTGAATTAAATCATTGTCTGATCCCTCTTTTTGCGAACCATCACATCTTTATTTTGTATTATTCTTATTATTATTTTGCAATAAATGACCAAAACCACCAACATTCAAGTTCTCAGAATTTTCTTGGACGCGAGTTGTGAGTCAGATACTGTGACACCCGCTTTCTCCACGTGGTACAAACAAACAGGAAAATTGGAATAGGAGGTCTAAAGGAAAAAACAAAACATGTGTTTGCCACTACAGTATCTATAACCTACAGATGATCTACAGGTTCTCAGATTCTCTTGGTTTTGTCTGTGCACTTTCATTTGGAGGTAATGGTGGTAAGTGCTATCTACAGCTGGTTGATAGCACTTACCATCATCTGTAGATGTTGCTGCTGATTCTGCTTATTGATGATGATACTACTTATCATATTTTGTTTCAGAAAACAAAGACACCACATGAAAATATATTAGAATGCATTAAAGTTCCATAAATACAGATCACAGCTCCAGGACCTTATCCATATTTCAGTATGGAATTCGAATACTGAATTCCAGTTTAGTACTGTTTCTCCAGTCATCACTAATCTATAATGTGGTCAGTGGTAGGGAACAATAGACAAAATATTGGGACACACCTGTTTTTCAAAGTTTGGGCTAAGCCCCTTACTTCCAGTAATGGACAGCCATAATGTTTCAGAATATCAAGACAGTTTGGACAAGGCCATGTTTCCAACTTTGTGAACGCAGTTTGGGGAAGAACCTTTTCTGTTCCAGCATGACTGTACCCCAGTGCACAAAGCAAGGTCCATAAAGAAAAAGTGGATGAGTTTGGTGTGAATGAACATGACGGGCCTGCACAGAGCCCTGACCTGAGCCCCACCCAACACATTTGTGATGAACTGGAACAGAGACTGCGAACCAGGCCTTCACACGTTAGTGCCTGACTACATAAATGCTCTACAGAATAATTGTGCACAAATACTTTCCAAACTCCCGTGGAAAGCCTTCCAAGAAGAGTGGAACATGTTATAGCTGCAAAGCGGGGACATCTTGGCGTAATGGTCAGGCGTCCCTATACTTTTGTCCACGTGGTGTATAACAGTAGACCTATGGTTAAACTGGTTATATGGAGCTGAAACACTTTTGGACATTTGACTCTAAGTTTTATGTAGGTTTATACCCACTCCAGCTGTTTGAAGTGTCCGCTTCCAGCTGCCACGAACTTGCCCCGTGATCCAGTCTCTCCAGGGCTAGCACAAGGTGTGCTAAGGCAGGAGTGTGCAGGGTCCTCACGACCCCAAAACGAGTACTCACACACCGGTTACGTGCTGAAAGGAACCTGTCCAAGTGCTGGTGAAGTGCTGGTCACTGTTACGTTCCACAACCACGGTCTTGACGGGGAGTGCTCGTTGAGGATGCATTATGTTTTAACAAGACGGAAACGAAGGGCTTTTAATCCACGCGTAATCAATCCTAGCTGTAAATCTAGTTCACGAATTATCAAATATATCTATCAGTTACCAAGCCAAAGCTGACATGGCCGCTATTGTGGACATTTTGGACTGGGTTTGAAAATGTAAATGTTTTAGTATTACGTTGTCATGGAAACGTAGTGTGCAGCGCTAGCATAACAAACATAATAACATTAGCAACACATAACTTTAACTTTGCTTTATTAGTCATATTGGACAATAATCATGCAATCTGTTGTCAATTTGGTTAAAACAGTAGTGGTACAACCTAGTTCCTATACTATATGGATAGAAAGTATTGGAACACAAAAGTATTGAATTGGGAATCATACCAAGAGATTTTAGACAATGCCATGCTTCCAACTTTGTGTACACAGTTTAGGAAAAGGCCCTTTTCTATTTCGGCATGACCAGAGAACAAAGCACTGTCCATAAAAACATGATGGCATGAGTTTGGTGTGGAACAACTTGATGGCCCACGCAGAGCCCTGACCTCAACTCTATCCAACACCATTAGGATGAACTGGAACAGAGATTGTGAACCAGGTCTGTTCATCTTACATCAGTGAGGTCTCAGGAGGTGTGCACAATTTGTCTGCACTGAGGTTAGCAAAATTATATTTGTACACATTAAATGCATACACTCCCAATGTCTGAGAAACATATAAGTGTGTGTGGTTATAAGAGTGTAAGAACAAAAACCTACAACTAGTGTTTATTTTTTGCAAATAAAAGCTAATTACTCACTTTATTCCATGCCGGTATAAGTATGTATTGTCTTGGACACAAACAAGGGAGGCTTTAAGGAACAAAAGGTTGGGAACCACTGCTCTACAGTAAGAATGGAGCACAGATTCCCACAGAAACACTCGAAAATCTTGTCTTCCAAGAAGGGACCCGTTGCGAGATGCAAGGGGGGAAGTTCCATGTATTTGAATGGAACGTCATTAAAGTCTCTGTTGGTGTAATGGGCAGGTGTCCTGATACTTTTGTCCATAGTGTAGTTTTATAGAATTAGTCTAACTATATTACAGCTTGTAATTATGATGCACATGGCTGAGCTCTTCTTTAACATGCATGATAAGGTTACAGTTTTGAGGCTTTCCCTAGATGAGCAGAGTCATTGGAAACTGGGTGACCCCACAGCCTGAGCCTGCTGACCCCTCCATCAGGGGCGATGAGAAGCCGCACATGTGTTACAGGCCCACACTGCAGCACAGAATCTCGGGAATAGAAGTGCCTGTGGTGAGGCTTCAGCTGATAGAAGAGAAAAGATACAAAGACACATTGATCTCTCTCTCGTTAAACCTGTGAGTTAAATCTGTAATGATGACTTTGCAAAAGTTAACATATCATTCAATTTGATTACACTCTGTATAGGATCTTCAAGTACACTAACTGGTGGCTCAAATATGCTCTTAGGATAGACCTTCTGAGGAGGAAGAAGATTTCTCCATCTGGGGCCTTTGCCATTGGTCCACTTGTGGCTCACAAAAGTCTTTTCTTCTTCTGGGGTTAAACAGCAGGCCTCAATTTTACACGAGTCAGGGAAATTACCTAAAAGATTTGAGATGTTACAGTAAATATTCCACATCCCTAATTCCCTAATTATACTAATGTAACAGTAGAAAGTCTATATTTGCTTTAAAATTAAATTGCTAAGCAGTACACATATGATGTTGACACTATTTTAGTATACCTTTAAAATGATTGGTGTCTAACTCGATATTGCTGATCACACCTGGATGCCCAAGTCTGAAGACGACCCACTCAAAACCAGGGACCTGCAAGATGCCCTTCTCATTCACCTGATAATCAGACCCTGAGATCAGTATGTGGCACAGCTTGCCCTGTAATATGAATACTATTGCGTGAGTTATTGTACTTTTAACAGTTTGGGACGATCCAAGCGCCGAGCTGTCTCCCATCCATCGGCCATGTTGTCAGCTCTGCCCAAACCTAAAGACAGATTTTTTTTTTTTTACGTTTTGTATCTCACAGTTTTGATCATCAAAGGTTGTCAATAGCATGGGACTTATTCATATAGAAGTGATCTATAGTATTCACACACACAAGACTGAGATAGGAACTAAGAACTGGAAAAATAGCAAATGTTTTCCATTGTTAGTGTCTTATAAGCAGGAACTTGAAAGCAGTACTAACATTTGAGGCCCCCCTGCACTATACATTAAACTATAGATGAAAAATGAACACTTGAGGTTTGTCATGGTAAATATGCTCTCTATGAACTAAACTGAGTACCAATCATGTTGCGTGGGTGACCAAAATGCGCATCACTGTAGCCCACGCACACTCCGCCATTGACCAGGGCAACAAGATCCACTTCCTCCTGACTGGATGCAATGGACCAGTCTCTCTGACCAACACCATACACTCGCAGTCTTGCAATACCTCCATCTGTCAACAGTAAATAAAAGAGCAGTTTTAAAGCTGTACTATAGAAATAAAAAACAGCATTACTTGCTTGATCTGTCAGTTCACGCAGGGGTCTATGTGAGCAGCATAACAGTCCATTTCTTTCGCAGCACAGTGGGTTTTGGTGGTTGCTTGGTGTATTAATACAAGAATGGTTGAGAGGCTGTCATAGGTGTGCATATATCAAGTATTTGACATGGTCTTTACACATGGCCAATGAGATGTTTGTTATTGGATTAATGCTATGATTTGTTGCTAAAACTTAAGCTATTTCTTATTTTGACTGCTATTAATAGAGCTAAAAGCACTTTAAAAAAAAACGAACAAAGGTACATGAACAAATTATCCTCAGAGTAATGTCCTGATTTCACATTCACCTACCTTTGTGAGTGTAACTGATAATAGAGGACACTCTAAAAAGGCAACCCCAGTTTCCCAGATTAATCTACTCTCATAACAACCAAGAAAACAATCTACATGTTGCTTAATGGACATTAAGTATCATTAATTCATTTGAGTAATTAAAGCATTAATTATCTTTATTATAATGACCTGTCAAAATAATTTTTGTCTTTAATTATTGGGATCATGACATTGGAAGTGTGTTACCAGGATACATATTCAGGCGAATGTGAGTGACTCTTTGGGGAAAGGTCACACTGAAGTAGTTGTGGCATGAATCAGCATATCCAGGTCTCAGCTCTGTCACTGGTACAAGCTCCTCCCAATTCTCTGACTGAAACTGGCAATCACAAAGTCCATTCATGTTCTCTGTCACCATTTTGTAAGATAATTGGTACACAATTGGTACAAACTACTGGTACAGAATTACCTGTGATACAGATTCAAACTGGCTGTCTGAAGCAGCCATTCCAGTACGGTCTTCCTCATGAGCTATAATAGGAAAAGGCAGCGCACCTGAAACACAAGGCATATTAGATATTATACTCTAATACTAGTATACCCTATATACTTGTCTTTTGAGAATTTACCCTGTACTCTGTAGTTATAGGCAGACAGCTACAGAGTTTGCAACAGGCAGCAATGATTCAATATATTTTCTATACATCAATGCCAGCAGCAGCTAGCTATGAGTTCTCTAAAAAAAAAAGTAAATATTATCATAAAGTCTAGTCTATTTATGCAAAAAATGTAAAAGGATCAGCCCTAACATTGAAACCACGAATATGGGTGAATAGCAGAATAGCATCTCTTTACGGTGGCACTTGTCAATGTCATGGGTGAGGGATATAGTAGGTAACAAGTCAGTTCTTGTTTTTGATGTGTTGGAAGCAAGGAAAATGTGCAAGTGTGAGGTACTTTGACAAGGACCAAATTGTGATGACTAGATACCTGGAGCAGGGTATCTCCCAAACGGCAGGTACTATGGTTTGTTTCTGGGGTGTGGTGGTTAGTATCTATCAGAAGCTGTCAGAGGACGGACAACTGGTGAACCAGTGACAGGGTCATGGGTGCCCAAGGTTCACTGATCAAAGCAAAAGCTAGCCCATCTGGGCTGATCCCACACAGGAGCACAAAATGGTTCATTTTGGCTGTGATAGAAAGGTGTCAGATCACAGTGCATGACAGATTGCTACACAAGGTCCTGTGTAGCTGCAGACCAGTCAGAGTACCCACGCCTGCCACTGACAGTCCCTACAATGGGCTGAATAATTTTCTTTTTCATGGGGATGACCGGTTGTGTGCATCTTATTTACCCCAGGGGTGGACTATTTTAGTTTTTAGTTTAGAACTGCTGCTCCGAGAAGTTAAATCACCTAAATAATGCATCCTCAAAACTGTTCTAAACCTGAACATTTTTAATCACTTACTATTGCTGTACATTTCATTTTTATATTGTGTTATTGACAGCATTGCATTTTGCTTAATGTGTGCTTTTTCATGTAAACTAAGTAAACTAAGAGCAAACACTTCTTCAGTTTGGGTCTTTACAAAAGCCATGTGTGTTGTTAATGGGTCAGCACACCCATTTTTAGAGGGTTGTTTCAAGTTCTGTTTTAATTATTGTCTTTGAGAGAGCTCTCTCACTACATAGTAGTCTAGTTAACGTTTTCCATACATACCAAGACAAGCAGCCTGAACAGAAATAGAAGGCGTGTAGTTTCCCGTGAAGTATGATGTGTCCACATCAAATCCATGAATGATACCAGGAACTCCCAGCTGCACAATGCACCAATCATGACCTTTCATAGACAGGACAAGAAAAAACTGCTCCATGCATCTTTCATGAGATCACAACATGATGTTTAAGTAGAATGGCAGAGACAGAAGCCTTGAGGTTGACAAGGTGAAACCCTGATCACAAGGTCAGAAAGATACAGTGAATCTTGAAATGTGGGTAGACACTTTTCCATCCAGTGTTTCTTCTCAAACCAAGGGTATTAAAGATTTATTTACAAATTTTCCCACTTACCTCAGATGTAACTAATCAGCCAAGGTTTCTGTGAGGCTAATGTTGTTAACAAACACAGTCAATAGTAACCAAAACGTTTTAATAAAAATATTGTGGCGTAGAAAGCAGAATGGTTCCCTCTGGACTATAAAAATGAACAAAACAGTGTTGCTAGGTTAAATCGACCTCTCTGGACAATGCCAGGACTGGTATTCACAAAGCACTGATAAGGACAACTGATCTTCCTAAAGATTTATGATGGACTCCTACTCCAGAGGAGGTTCATAAATATAGACCATGTTGTCTAAAACAGCTGCCTGGAGTGTTCAGCTACACAATGATGTTTTTACAGCTCATATGTCTTGAGTCAGTATCTGAAACCATATCAAGACGTTTGCGCAACCTTAATGAAAAGCCAGTTGTAGGTTTAGGGGTATTTATGGAAATTGGGGTCACTATTTACTTCTACTGTTTATTACTAACGTTAAGCTCGTGGCTTCTTATAAACCAAAGAAGCAAAACTTGGACTCGAAACTTGTTTAGGTTGATTGATTATATCTTTACTAAACTAGTTATTTATTAGAGAGTTTGTCCCCCTTTGATGCAATAACATCCTTTACTCAGGACAGGCTGTACTTTACTGTGAGGATTTGATTGTGTTTAACCACAAGAACATTAGTTCTGGATCATGAACATCACTTCAGCTTATCCCAAAGGTACTGGATGGAACTCCATCACTCCAGAAAATTCAGTTCTACTGTTTCACAGCCCGACGCTCAGGGACTTCATACTCCTGTGCAGCTGCTCCTGTTCTATTGGCAATGCTTTGCTGTGAATGTTATACAAGCTGTAGGTGCACTTTAAAGTAGCTGAATTCAGTTATTAAAAAAATGCATCTGGATACTTTTGCACATATAGTATACGTCCAGCTGCAAAACTGTGAAGTGCTCTTTTCCTTCGCTTTATTTTCATCAATCTTCAGCGGGAGCGGATGGATGAAGGTGTTCTTACTGAAGTTAGTCTGCACTCACTCAAGCCTTAGAGTGGATCGATGATAAAATTGGAAATAAAAAGGCTTTGTCTGAGACTTTAAGTAGGCCCATTATGATTTGTTTTTCTTAGAAATGGGATAATACCTGGAATTCTCTTTCTCCTCGTTTCCCAACCGTCCATCCATTTGCCGAAGTCAGTAAAAGCTGAGGCCAGGAACTCCGGAGGCCTCCTCTTCAAACACAGTGA
Organism: Brachypetersius altus; assembly: GCA_037974465.1. NCBI lineage: Eukaryota > Metazoa > Chordata > Actinopteri > Characiformes > Alestidae > Brachypetersius > Brachypetersius altus. Next base: position 5,069,491 of record JBBPDB010000153.1, read on the forward strand.
GTGAAAATTTTATGAGAATATTCACACGGAATAGAATATCTATTTTATGTATATTTCAACGCCTTATCTAAACACTGTTTGATGCTGCACCTTCAAGAGATTTTGAGCAGGGGCAAACCACTCATCAGTGGCAAAAATAACCTACGGCAATGGATAGAACAGTACATAAATCCCATGCAACATTCACAGAATTCACATGAATAATGAAACTGATAAGTTCATTCAAAATAACACAGATCTAGTTTTGCTGAATGCATTGTTGTTATGTTGGTCAGTTTTCACCTTGCCTCCAACGGTCTCACAGGCCAGGTCATTAAACTGCAGAAAATCTGGTTGACTGGAGTTCAATTTCACAGCTGATCGGTTTGCCATCCTCGGTGTGAAAAGCTTTAAAAGTATTACAAGCCTTCAAGTATTTGTGACAGGAATGCCTCAGAAAAATGCAACCCGCTGTCATTGAGTTTGTCAGGCAGACAAGCTGTTTACTAAAAGGTCGAACAGGGCAAAGTACACAGGATCAGAGCGATCACTCTCATCATGGTCATGTTTAAACATAACAAAGTATAGCTTGTATATAGAAGTGTACAAGCAATGTATTTACAAATAATTAGTTGTGTAATTAAAAACCGTTTATTAATCAACTTAACACTTTCAAACAGGAAAATGCCATTTGGGTTCCTAATTTGTAATTAGTAATTGTAATTTCTAGTATTTTTGGTGAAAAATGTTTGGGAGCACTTTGACTGATGTGCACATTCATAATTCAAGGTTTTATGATAAAATTAATTGAAATTGTATAGGCCTTAATATTCTATAGCTCATTCTCAATTCATACTAAAATTTCAAAAGCACACAATGTTGGAATTTACCAACAGTGAGTGCACACTTATTACAGACCTTTGACACAAAATGAGCTTTTCCTAAGACAACCAATCATTTTTAGGTAACATTTGATATGTAAAAACAGTTTTCTACAATTGTCTGTTCTTTCTGTATTATCCAATGGAATAGGGCACATGCACTGAGCGCTTGAAACAAAATGTTTTTTTATTCTAGGATCCTACCGTCTGCTGATCTCTTGTTTTGAATGTGCAAACTTTGGACCCCGGCGATGGCTTTGGACCCCGGGGATGGCTGGTAAGTTTAATTTTTAACGTATTCATTGTTTTAACATACGCGCTTTAGCTCAAAAAGGGCTTTTTAATAGTTGCATCATGGGAGCAGGGAGCAGGAAAACTCTAAAATATAGCTCGCTATGACCAGGAAGCTTTGTGCTATGTTTTTATTATATATCTTCGTGGTTGGCAGCTTATATATATCAAGACTGGAAATGGAGATGAGTAAAGATCGTAATAGTATTTATTATAATACTGTTTATTATAGTGTAGCCTTTACATACTTAAATCCCTAGTTCAGTATTTGTATTTGCTGCATGCAGTATGCACCTAGGCATGCAGACTGCTTCTACAAACATTTGTGGGTCGCTCTCAGGAACTCCAGCGTGGTACCATGATAGGATGCCATCTGTGCAACCAGTCCAGTTGTGAAATTTCCTCACTACTAAATATTCCACAGTCAGCTGTCAGGGGTATTATAACAAAGTGGAAGTGATTGGGAACGACACCACGAAGTGGTGCCACATAAACTGATGGAGTGCGGTCAGCGGATGCTGAGGCGTATACTGTGCAAAGGTAGCCGAGTCAGTCGATTCAGACCTCCAAACTTCAGACCTCCAAATGTGGCCCTCAGATTAGCTCAAGAACAGCGTAGAGAGCTTCATGGAATGGGTTTCCATGGCCGAGCAGCTGCATTCAAGCCAAACATCACCAAGTGCAATGCAAATCATCGGATGCAATAAAAGCGGAACGTTTCTTGTCAGACTACATTGTGTTTTTCAGGAGTTGGCCCCTTAGTTCCAGTGAAACAAAAACTCTGAATGCTTCAGCATACCAAGTGATTGTGGAAGGTCCGTAAAGACATGGATGAGGGAGAGTGGAGACTATCAGCCAGGCCTTCTCCTCCAACATCAGTGTCTGACCTCACAAATGTGCTTCTGAAAGAATGGTCAAAATGCCCATGAACACACTCCTAAACCTTGTGGAGAGCTTGTCCAGAAGAGCTGAAGCTGTTACAGCTGCAATGGGTGGGCCGACATCATATCAGCCCCTATGGATTAAGAATGTATGGGGTCTCATTGTAAAAACTGCTTCACAAATTAATACAATATTCATACAATTTACACACATTTATGTGTGTTATATTTTGGTACATTTTCTTGCTGTGTAATTGTTAAGTTTAAATGTTAAGTCGAAAATTTTAACATTTAGATTTAACTCTGACTGGACCCCTTTCGCACCTCAAAGAGCAGTGGCAACTCCACAGTCCCATTATCGTCCTCACTGAAGGCCACATTATAGGTGCATTTAGGGCACCCTCATGGTCCAAAATGGGTATTGCAGGACAGTGCTTTTAGTCAATTATTGATAGGAGGAAGATCAGAAAATAAGTAAATGCAATGAGATCAATGTTATTCCATAATTTAGGGAACAGCTGTAAAAACAAATAGCTAAATAGCTTCAAAATGCTAATAGCCACCATTAGTTTAAAAACTGAAACCAGAGCTGTAGTGAACCTGCTTGCAAAAGGACATTTATTTTATCCCTGTATCACTGTTAAAGACTTGCAGATTGCAAATAGTAATATTAGGGGGTTCCCAGGTCTCCAAAGCTAGTTAGATACAACTGGTCAAATCTACCAACAACTTATTTAGAAAATGCAGCACAAAGCATTTTTGCATTTGCATTAACTACAATCATAAATGCCAAGAATCTGTTTGCCTTTACTGGAACATTGAATAGAATCAGGCTTTATGTTCATATGGAACAAAAATTGAGCTTATTTGGCGATGAAGAAAAGAATCTTATCCCAACTGTTCAGTATGGTGGATGTTTTGTTTCTCTGTAGGGTGGTTGTTTTTCATGATCATGAAAACCTTGTAAGAAAAGGTAAGTAGTAGATTTTTTTTTAATGGAAATCAGCCACTCTCAGAACACTGAAACTGTGATGACTGCCACAGTTCAGAGGTGTTTAGGTCAGCAGAGACTTCAAAAGCTTGGTTCTGAAGATACAGAGTCCAAGAGAAAGGACCTAGGATGGGCTGGAAAAAAGTAATCTTAGATTGCTTGGTCCATTTTCTCCCCGCTCATCAAATATTAAGACTTGCTGATGCTACACTGCACAAAGAACTCAACACAAGAGTAATCATTTCATGAAAACCTGCTAACTACATTATGACTTTATGACAAGGGTCCCAATTATTAATGTGCTGTTTAACTTTCAGATGAAACCATTTCTAAATCAATGCGGTCACTGTGAGCATTTTTTTTAAGGCATTGAAAAGTCTAAAGTGCAAGTTAAAAACTACAAAATCTAGTCTAGCATAGTTAAAATGGACCTCTGGGGAACATAATACACCAATAACAGCTTATAAGCTGAAGATTGTCCATTTTCATAACTGGTTTCAGTGGGCCTTGAATTAAACATGCCATGATCAGCATTAACCCATAAATCTAGCAAGTCAACTTAAACATAACCAGAGGAATTTAGTTTCACTCTGTCCTGCCTTTGAACCAAGTCAGATGCTAGCCTGCAGTTTTCAAGCAGCAAAAATATTAAACTGCCTAAAAATGTCCTGAGAATCTAGACACTGAAACATGCCTAACATTCAGTAATATCTATAAAAGTGAACTGCAATCATATGGTGAGTCAATCCTGTAGGCTTACCTGAGCACCTTTAATACTTCAATGCATGTATCTACATTATTCAGATATTTTTGCTAAGCCAACAAAATTCAGTCTTGGGCATCTGCGCAGCTTTAAAACAGCGCTCATTCCAAGGACCCAATGTAGATACAGAAAGTGTTTTAGTACAGGCCTCCTTACCTCAGCCAACACTGCACTGAAACAAAGAAAACGGACACCTGAGCCTCAGAGAATCATGACTGTTTAAGCTCCGAATTCTTGCAGTAAATGAGAACAGCAAGTTCTGCCATTGCCAATCTGAATACTTAAGGTAATCAAGTCCAACTCATCATTGCAAGCATCCTGGTGAACCCACTAAATAAAGCTATATCTAAATGAAAGGCTTCTACAGCAGCGCATGACTTGTGAGCAGTTGACTTGATACACCATTAGATATTAATCTCATTAAAAAAAAATTTTAAGGTGACAATATAAAGGAGAAATATAACCAATTAGTCAACACCTGTAAAAAAAACAAAACTTTTTTTTTTTTTAAATAAAGAACCAATGGAGGACCATGATGGTATACAAATTTATTTTGCCATCAGCTTTTTACAGTTGGAATTCTGGGAATTCAAAAATAACATCCTTGCCCGTGAGTTTCTTGTACACACCAGAGAAGGTCTCGACCTGAAAAACAGATTTAGAGGGTTAAGTGGATGGCAAGCAACAGTATTTAAAAGGACTACACACATAAATCACTTTAGGTACAAACACACGAGACGCCAATATGTAACCTTTTTAAAATTGGTTACCCAAGCCTTTCCTTGCTTTTAGCAATGCAAGCATTAGATCACTAACCGGTTAACGGACTAGCTTAAACAAGGAAGAATGTGCACTGCATGGTTTACCTCCCCAGTAACAGCATGAAAAGCTCTGGAAAGGTCTAGGAATATACAGAACGCCGTCCTCAACAGCTAAAAGCCGGGGACATGCTTGCTATCCAACGTCGTGGAACGGGACTGTACGTCATGGCACTAATGTGCTACACTCCCATACGCCACACGGACAGAGCCATATGAGAGCCATCTCACAGGGTGTCCACGTTGACTGGCTACTTGGTTCAAGATCAAAGGGACACTCACCTTGTGTTCAACATTGTTCTGCTGTGCCTTGTCAAGGTGGACCTTGATGAGCCGACTGCTGTCCAGTTTCACGCGAATCCTCTTGCCAACAATCTCACTGGGGAAGACCAGGTCTTCAAGGATGGCATCGTGCACAGCAGTAAGAGTTCGGCTACAGAACAAACCCACAATATGAACTCATGACCATTAATGTGACTAAACAAAAACTACATAACCTTACAAAACAATGACAAGTTGTGCACTGCATGGTTTACCTCCCCAGTCATAGCCTGAAAGGCTCTGGGAAGGTCTAGGAATATACAGGACGCCGTCCTCAACAGCTGAAAGCCGGGGACATGCTTGCTATCCAACGTCATGGAAAGGGACTGTACGTCATGGCACTAATGTGCTACGCTCCCATACGCCACACGGACAGAGCCATATGAGAGCCATCTCACAGGGTGTCCACGTTGGGTTTTGATTTTACATGAAAGGCTGCATTCTTTTTTCCAAGCGCAAAATTTTGAGCATCTTAAAGTGCAATAAGTGAAATAACCATGCTTACCTCCTGGGACGCTTCTGCTTATTCTTTGTACGGCTTTTCCTTGTGGGTTTGGGAAGGATTCTCCTCTGCAATGATTAAAGTTACAATTATAATCTTGCAGCTTTTAACGAAGTCATTTAACAAAACCTATAAGTAATGTGCACTGCATGGTTTACCTTCCCAGTAATGGCCCGAAAGGCTCTGGAAAGGTCTAGGAATATACAGAACGCCGTCCTCAACAGCTAAAAGCCGGGGACATGCTTGCTTTCCAACGTCGTGGAACGGGACTGTACGTCATGGCACTGATGTGCTACGCTCCCATACGCCACACGGACAGAGCCATATGAGAGCCATCTCACAGGGTGTCCACGTTGGTTGTGTAGTCATGCTTTAATTTCTGCATCATACACAGACGTAGCATATAGCTACTTAGAAAGCAAGACCACCCCATCTCAAACAACTGACATGAAGCTGTACAATTAACTGTCCTCATCAAGTCAGTGTATGCAACCTTATAAGAAAGTGAGATGATTGCTCATTAGAATAGCAAAACTAACTTAAATAAAGCATTTATGTTAAACAACCCTAAACAGAATTAAACCTTGCTTAATGTCTCTACAAAACCCAGTTACATGCTCATGGTAAAATTTTGATACCTTATCCCAACAAGTTAAGGACACCAGCAGTATGTCTAACCAGTCTAATTTGTACAACCCTGACATCACTCAGCATGTACATTTTATGGGATTTAAGAACAGAAATATAGAACAAACATGCATTAGGTGAGTGGTTCTCAATGCTGGTGCTGCAGCACAACTGCTTCCTAAATTATTGTCATCACTCTATACTTGTATTTGATTAAACTCTGGGCTTGTAAATTAGTTCTGTAGCTGCATTAAGACATTCTGGAAGCAGGAAAACCTAAAGTGTGCCAGCAGTACTCCAGGAAAAGGGCAGATCACTGCAATAGCATAATCAAAACTACATTGTTGCTGTGATGTATTTACCTGTGCGATGAAGACCACATGCTTGCCGCTAAATTTCTTTTCCAATTCACGCACAAGTCGCACCTGGATCTTCTGGAAGGACTTTAGCTGGGGCACAGGCACAAAGATAATGATGGCTTTCCTGTTACCACCAACCTCGATCTCCTGAAAGCATAAAAAGTCAGAAAAAAAAGTTTAGAACCCCATTGCACAATCTTTAATCTGTTCTTTTAATATGAACCCCTCATAATAAAGAAAAAAAAAACGCTTGGACTGTGCACTGCATGGTTTACCTCCCCAGTCACAACCTGAAAGGCTCTGGAAAGGTCTAGGAATATACAGGACGCCGTCCTCAACAGCTAAAAGCCGGGGACATGCTTGCTTTCCAACGTCATGGAAAGGGACTGTACGTCATGGCACTAATGTGCTACGCTCCCATACGCCACACGGACAGAGCCATATGAGAGCCATCTCACAGGGTGTCCACGTTGGTCATTCACAAAACATTAAAGGCAGACATCTCAATCTTTAAACCCCAAGGATGAGTTTATGAAGTGCATCAGTGATGAGACATTCCTAACCTTAGCAGCTGTGATGTTGAGCTCCCTCAGCTGAGCCTTCAAGTCGGAGTTCATCTCCAGCTCAAGAAGAGCCTGTAATAAAAATCAAAAGAATGTTGAAGATGAATCAGACCTGACAAGTCTTTCTGTAATGTAGCCATTTCCAACCGTGGTCCTGTAGCACATCTGGCCAACATTATTTAGTGTTTTATCCACTTGAACACTAGACCAGGAAAAGTCTTGGTAATTACTTAGATTAATCCAATTGGTTTAAAGCCATAACGCACCAAGATAAGCTTGGTTCTAGTCATGGAGCCAAGAAGCAGCACTGTAGTGAAAGCACAAATAAGAGTAGAATTAATGCACTTCTCACTATTGCCTGGGAAATGCAAGATCTACTCTTAAACGAGTTAGGATTATCTGTATAACAAAGATGCTACTGATTAGTTGAATTCAGTGTGTCTGGGGCAAGAAAGTATCAAAATATACAAGGTTCTTGAGCCTAGCATATTTAAGAAGCAGTGCAGCACTGGAAGCAATTAGACAGAAGATCAGGCTGCAAACTTCAGTCGTATTTGGGAAACCCCAGATTCAATCTCAGCACTATAAAGCTCACTCTTAAATGGTACAGCACGCTTCAAACTGAACACTCTACCAGTAAGAATTATCTTTAAAACCAAGATACTTATCATATGTGTTGTAGACAAGAAAGGACCAAACTTTGCTAGGCTCAACAACCAGTACTGTAGTGAAAGCTAAAATAAGCTCTAGGCATAATGTCCCACCGCAATAATCAAGGTATTTCAGTCTTACCTGGGAAATGCCAGATTCAAACTCATCTGGCTTTTCTCCGTTGGGCTTCACGATTTTCGCGCTGGTACTGAACATGGCCTATGTCTGCAACGCAAAACACATTTTGGAATAGATTAAACACGTATCTAAACAGTTCAAAACACCTTTACACAAACTAAAGGAGGAGGTTGGGTGGTTGGGGAGGTATCCCTGCGCCCAGAAGGTCGTACGTTCGAATTCCAAGACTGCCAGTGGTATCCTTGGGCAAGGTACCGTTCCCACACACTGCTCCTTGCTTCAGTTAGTATATGTGTTAAATGCAGAGACAGAATTTCACATTGATCACACTTTGCTGTGGTGGACAAATGGACACTACACTTCAAACATCTCACCAGGGAAGCATCAGTGCATGGCACTATTAGCATCGTTTGCTAATGGCTCGACTCTTCGTTGTAGACTTAAATATGGTTCGTTAACACTATTCTGACACTAAAGTCTAAGTAGTCTATAAAAAAATAATCCTTGGTACTGTTTACTATGTAAAACTCTCTCTCAGTGTGTTAAGAGCTTGACAGGCCTGAGCCCTCCATCCCACGGAGAAGAACCCACGACGGCTAGCCATTCCACAACCACTAAAATACACCCCATACACCTGCCATCCAGTGTCACAAGAATCTTCATCTAACTCATCTCCATATACTTGCACAAGATAACTCAATAAAACAACAAAAGTCCCGAAATTTAGCAATTTAAACGCTTTATCCTCTCCACGGATCACACTGAACTAACCCACCTCAGTCAACGGCGGCCTGGGAAGAGGCCGAGATCTCGCGAGAGGCCGGTAAAAGCGCGTCGCCCGAGCATCATGGGAAGTAAAATGAGATCAGCCTATAAGAGCAAAACTTTCAGTTTATTATAGGAAGAAAGAGAAAAACAAACACTCCTAACCACGCTATAACCATACTACTAGTAATTCACTCAACTGTACTGTTTTATTGGATAGATTTTTATAAAGAAATACATTTATGTATACAATATTGGATTGCTTTTGTGAAACTGAAGAAATACTCTACGAAATTCTGGAGTATTAATATTATAAAACAGTTACTTGCAGTTAAGTGAACTACTAGTTACACAAATAGTGGTAGGTTTTGTTTGGTTAGTTTGTTTTTGCACATAATAGAGATCAGTGTACACAGACGCAAACAAAAAAGAAAAGAAAATTCTCTCTCTCTCTCTCTCTCTCTCTCTCTCTCTCTCTCTCTCTCTCTCTGTGTATATGTATACATATGTGTGCATACAAGATTACAGTGATCTAGATTTAAAAAAAATAATCTATGCCCGCCACTAGTCTATATGTATATATCCCCCCCCCCCCCTTCATCCAACCGTCATATAGAGGGTGCTAAAGAACCCTGAGTTTAGTTTTTTCTTCTAAACAGAAGAAGAAGAGGAAGAGCGAGGTGTTGTTCTCAGAGCTGCAGAAGAACGACTCTTGTCTAAAAACGTGTGTAATTATTTGGTTCACCTCAGTTCAGTCTGCTAATTTACCTTACGATTTACCGGAAGTTTAATGTTGTTCGAGTGAGAAGTTTAATGTGCTCGCTGCGTTACTTCATATTTTGGTTTTACTTGGACGGAGAGGCTGTAGATGCGTCCGGAGTAAAATACTGAATACAGAATACTGAGTAGTTAGTGTTGTGCTAGTCGGGATGGTTGTGGTGTGAGAGGGGTGATGCTGAGGCTTCCCAGTTTCTGCAGGATCGTCCGGAGGGCTCTGTGCTCCAGCTCCGAAGAAATGGGGAAGAGTTTCTTCTACGCCGTGAGGAAGGGCCACAATCCTGGAGTCTACCAAACATGGTGAGCACACCATCCAAACAACACATAACTCATCTTCTTGTCCATCCAGAACCAAGATTAATATCCCTATACCTTAACTGTTAAAATAAATGTTCTTTGTACTAGTCTAGTTTAGTTATATAGCACATTATCATACAAAAAAGCCTATTCAGAATCAGAAAACTTTATTGATCCGGAAGGAAATTTCTCATCCTATGACTGAAACTTCAGACATTCCAATGAGCCTTCCCTTGTGTACTTTTAAAATTATACTGTTGTGTTGTATAGCTTTTATTTTATTGGTTATGCTGCTCTTACTACTTTTGTTCTGTCCACTTTGCTGCTGTAACAATGAATCATTTCATCGATGGTTGTTAGGAGCACGTAATATGAACTGTGCTTTACAGGAGTAGAATAAAATATTCGAAGACATATAAGAATACATAGAAAACCAATAAAAGAAAATGTAAAATGCTGTGCATTTTTTAAAGAAGATGGAGGAGAATAGGGAGGTATTTAGAATCCGAAAATGTTATTGATCCTGGAGGAAATTGCTCAAATTGTTTAAGCAGCTTTTCAAACTGATGGGCACTTTGTTCCAGCATTGAGTAGAATAGTGACTAAGCGCCATTTCAGCATTATTAGTTTTGGCTCTTTTCACCACTAGAGACATTAAACACTACAGTTAAATGCATTAACTGAATGTTTTGTGCAGTGCTTCTCAAACTGGTCCTCAAGATCAGGCACACAGGTCTCATTTTTTCTGGAAACTCATAGGTGGGATATCGAGAGAATGTGGACCACCTGGGTGGCCTGAAGACCACTGGTTTAGTCCAGTGGCATAGTACTATCTGATCTGCAGATTTTTTGTGTTTACTTGGTTTCGTTTTGCCTGTATGAAAAGCAGAGGGACATGACAGATTTATTTGCTAAAGAAATTTAGTTCACCCTTGAGGCTAAAGAAAACTTTAGCTATCATAACCTCTCAAAAAAAGGGTTAGAAGACTTCTGCACTAATCTCTCCAACCTTATTAAAGAAACTTCATTTCTGTTCTTTCCTCATTATGGGCTTCTGTTTCTGCTCTCTGTCCGAAAGGGATGAATGCAAGTTTCAAGTTGACAAATTTCCTCGAGCACAGTACAAAAAATTTGCCTCGGAAGAGGATGCTTGGGCTTTTGTGAGGAATGAAATGACAGGAATGCCTCCGACAACAAAAGGTATGAGCAATACGTGTTTAAGTTTTTATCTACAATGGGAGAGATGATAATCTCGGTTTCTGTTTCTCTAGATGACACCCGCTCTACTGAAGGCATTTCTGTAGGAGTTAAAAGGCCCAACAAGGATACCAGGGATGAAGACACAGGAGTAAAACGAGCGAAACTGTCTGAAAGACCATCTGAACCAAGGAGCTCAGCTGCTGCAGGCAGTACTAATGGGTTCACCTACATGGGTAATGGTCTCAGACGCCTCCATTTGGCTGTGAGGGTTCCAGCATAAATTAAGCCACCTAATAGTATTTCAACCCAGTCTGTGACTATTGTGGTGGTTTTGGTTGTAGGCGATGCCGTGGTGGTGTATACAGATGGCTGCTGTTCAAGAAATGGCAAGAATGGAGCTCGTGCAGGAATTGGAGTGTACTGGGGTCCAGATCACCCTCTGTGAGTAACACAGTTAAATAACACTAAATAATGAAGGGAAAGAAACATTTCTGGTCAGTAACCATAAGCTAAGTTTAAAGTTGTGTGTGGGGCTGTGCGATATAAAAGATTAGTATTGGATTATTGTGCTACACATTGCAATTGTGATGCTTTTCAATGTATGAAAGGACCCATAACATCACTTTACTAGAATTAAAAAGGCTTGTAAGTATGTAAATATTGCTGTAGTAGTAAAGTGTATTTCCTCCCCTTATGGTTTATAATATCTAAGCTGCAAAAATGTTTTTAAATGATGTCACATAAAACACATTTACATACATCTTATTCAGCCTACAGTGCTTCAGGCCAAAATTTCGGTCCCATGCTACTACTTGGTGTGCTTCAAGACAGAGTGGTCAATCAGAAAAAAAATAGTCTTAAAGGCACAGTAGCAAAACAGTGTGTTAATCCTTATGAGATGAACAAAGGGGTTTTGACCTTGACCCATCATTTCTTTTAAACCTATTAACATTTTTAGAAATTGTTTTTTATACCAATTAGCAGCATTAAGAATGTTATGTTATTTGGTTTTTAGTGCACTTTTTAACTTCAGCGCAACAACTAAACAATCAGTCTCCCACTATAATGCACCCCCTTCAAACTCGGAGGGGTAGACAATACCCTTGTATATCTGCACTGATGTGTGTACATCACTGTTGTTTGTAATTCAAATTTTTTATTAATTTTTCTTACTGTACATATTTGGCTGTACGTTTTGTAACCCTGTAGTCTTCCTCAGGATTACTAACATATCTGTCTAATAAAGTGCCGACTTACCAGTCCACCTGGAACACCTATAAATGCTGTTTGGTGATCGTGCTCTTACTGTGTGATGTCATTTTGCTGTTCTTTCCACAGTAATGTTGCTGATAGATTACCAGGGAGGCAGACAAACCAAAGAGCTGAACTGCAGGTAGGAACAAGGTTTCTGTCTTGCAGTACCAGAAGCATTGCAATTAAGTATGTTAAACACACAGTTTGTCATGCTGCTCTTCCTTCTTCAGTTGATAAGTGTTCCTTATTATTTCTTGTGTCTGCAGGCAGCCTGTAAGGCATTAGAACAAGCCAGAGACATGGATATCAAAAAGCTTGTGCTCTACACAGACAGCAAGTTCACTATTAATGGTATGCCTGACTTGCTATCCGAATTCATGCACAGCACGTTTGTCATATTTTTTTAATTGCTAAGGGCTGCACGATTATGGACAAAATGATAATCACAATTATTTTTGATCAATATTGAAATCATGATTATTAATCACTAATGTTCATTATTTTAGATAAAACGTATTTTTGTCACTTTCTATTTTAAACGAACAGTAAGTGAACAAGGCAAAATGAAATATAAAATTTACACAAGATTAAGGGCTTACAAAAAATAAACATGCAATTGCAGAGTGCGATCAAAGTGCAAACAAATGGCGGGAAAAAAGAAGCCTATGCAGAAAAGGAACAAACTGCAGGCCTACAGACCACAGGCACACACGCGCGCACACACATGCACATACATACACACACACACTTGCACGCACACGTGCACACACTCGCATGCGCTCCTTTTTTAGGCAGCTTACTGAAGCCCTAATCTCTCGTTCGCCCCCTGGTGGTTGGCTGACTTATTGCTTGAGAAAGTGATCTGATGTGTAGCAGAGCTGCTATTCAAATCACAGACGATCATCTTAATTTAATCTTGGCAGCCAAAATCGTGATCGTGATTAAAATTCGATTAATTGTGCAGCCCTAGCTAAGACTTTTTTTTACTTATGTTTTGCTCTAAGGCATCACAAGTTGGGTAAAGAACTGGAAGATGAATGGCTGGAAGCTGAGAACAGGTGGAGATGTGGTCAATAAAGATGACTTCCGAAAGCTGGATGAACTGAATGAAGAACTTGACGTTGTATGGGTATGTTTCCTGATGCGGTGGGTATTTAAACTGTCCCTTTATATAGCCACCCATTGACAGGAATCCAAGAGAGCACAATTGACTTCACTCTTTGGGTGGGATGGCCTTCCCGCTTACCCCATCACTCAGCACCATTCTAGCCAGCACAGGTGTCTGTTAGCTGACCTAACAGAATAGGTGATTAGTGTCCCCTAAATGTTTTGACTGTGATTGGGAAGTGAAAAGAGTCTGAACTAAGTCTTTGCTAGTTGGAGGAATTGAACACAACTAAACTGGGGACTGTGTATTTGAATGTGTTATTAAAGTCCCTGTTCTTGTAATGGTCAGGTGTCCCAAAACTTTTGTTCATGTAGAGTATATTTAAATGCATTTAATCTATTACAGTAAATGAAAAGCAGAGAAGAAATGTATTTAGATACATTCAAGCACTATATCCTCATCTGTTCTTTGTTCAGATGCACATTGCAGGCCATGCTGGTTATAAAGGAAATGAGGAGGCAGACAGACTCTCCAGAGAGGGAGCAGCAAAGCACCCAGTATTTGCTGAAGAAGACGATTTCTGAGGCAGTCCACAATGGACAGTGGTGCTTTAGTTCTTTTAAACTTTTGCTCATCAAATAAGTTGTGTAAATATGCTTTGTTTTATATATAAATAAATAAAGAGCCTCTATCGATGATTTTTGCAGAATTGTTTACTTAATTTGCCTCTTGTCACAGTACAAACCTTTATCATAATTGATATTTTTGGGGTTTATTAATGCAGATTAGATGATAAGCTATTAGACTATTGTTCCTTCCCAGTCCACTTAATTTGCTATCCATTGTTGGTTTTTTATGGGTGCTCATTCACTTCCTCCCCAATTACAGCAGTAATTTAATTTCTCCAACTTCCACCCGCTGTAATACACTATTTTAACAGCAGATGGAGCTACAGGTTGTTCTCTGGATTGGTGGGATTCCAGATACTGGAGTATTTGTGTGTTTTTGATTTAATTACAATTTGTGGTTTGTTTTTTGGCCACAGGATAGTAAGCACCAACATGTTATCCTGTAAAATCATTTATTTAAACCTAGAATTAAAAATATAATTTTATTTCTTACACCTATCATTTATTTTGGACGATGAAAGTTTTGTTCATGTTCATTGTCTGCAGTATGTAATCAACATTTGAGGAAACAATCTGAAGAACTGAATAAATGGTATGAATGCACTATTCTATTCTAATTCTAAATAAACAATAAATGCACTATTAAATTTTACTTAGCTTGGTGTCGTTCTACAATGAGCTTCCAAACCACCTTCAGTACACTTTGGTATAGATTCCACAAGCCTCTGGAACTACTAGAGGGATGGGGCACGCGGAAGATAGTCGCTCAGTAAAAGTTTTATTGGTGATGAAGAGGGTTATTTAACACGTTCAAAATCTCACGTGTTCAATTAAGTTGAGATCTGATGATTGGAGGTCGTAGCATGATGTACATATGTGTCAAGCCATTTGGTGACCCCTCGTGCTCTGAGAGTGGGGAGACGGCAGAATAAGACCATTCCCATCTGGATAGAACTGTTTCATCACAGGATGAAGATCAGTCAGAATACGATTGTACTGATTTGTGATGACCCCCACTCCCCCTTCCATATCAAAGGTTCCAAAACCACCCACCATTGTACAGGTCAAGCCTACAGGACTATTCACCCTCACTCTCCTCTTATGGAGAACTGGTTGAAGGATGACTGATCTGGTCACCAGATGACTGGACACAAAAAAAACACTTAAATTCCCATTTGCCTTTGCAACAAGGAGATTATGCACTGCAGCCCTATTATAATGTTCCTGTCAATGTAGTGGATCTTACCGACCTAGTCTGATCACGCCCTGCATTGACATTCTCCCTCATCTGAGGAACAGCTGCTCTTTACAGTCAGTGTATTCTTGATGAAACACTGACCAGTTGAGCCATCTCTGCGAATAAAGGTTATGCGATCCATGCAACAATAATGAACCTTCTTTCGTAGTTCCTTCATGCCACCCTGATACAAAATCAAGGTCAGTCGGGCCTGCTCAGCACTTTCGTACATGCCACAGAGATGTTCAATGATTCATGTAGTACACCTGTCTAGAAACATCTGCACTTCTGTTTCTCTGCTCATTTATTCAATGTGGTACTTCGTCACCCGTCTGCATGTACGTTATAAAGCACTGGCTTCGTTTACCTTGCGAAGTATAGCCTCTCCGGGCTGTGCTTGGTGGTGTGATGGTGTCCTCGAAGCTCCAGCTATTTATCTCCACTGTGGCCGGATGACTGTTCTCCCCAGCCCTCTGCAGTAAGCCTACGTCTAGACAGCAATGCTGCATGTTGGTTAAAATACTGATAAGCCTCCCAGCAGAGGTATAGTGAGAAAATATTCTCCTTCTCGAGAAGAATGCAGGTGCGAGCTCTGTCTGTGGAGACTCGCCAAAACTCTGCTGGTGGAATATTAAGGCTGAAGCTCTGGCCCAGACAGGGGGTGCTTCATATAGCAGGGTTCACTCTGCATCATGTCACACAGCTGCCTTCTCTCAGAAGACTGGCAGGTGTAACGAGAGCAGTTGACACCGTCAAAAGATGTTAAGCTTAAACAGAGATACATTTAGGGGCACAAACTTGGCTGATATAGAAAAAAAATGTTTATTTACAAATGTATTAATTTATAAAGCATTACACCTGAGATCAGTACAGGCCTAAGGAGAACAGTTGAGATCCAAAAAATATACACCCTTTTAAAGAAAAATACTTTATAATGGCCTAATATCTGGTTTTGACATATTCCTTTAAAAACTAGAAATAAATTGTTGACCAAATGACCATTTACTGAAATAGGCTACTCCACAGCTACTTACTTCACCTAAACACTGAGCCTATACCTCAGTAACAATCAGTTTTGTACATTTGCAACTCTGACTTTAACTCAGGAAAAGGTAAGAATGTCACATTAACTTTGAACGCATTTTGTTTCAAGTCCTCTTGTTACAGTGTGTTTAACCTCTCAGGGCCAATGTTATAGCATCCACCATAAAGGCTTGCAGACTGTAACTAAAAGCTAAGAGATTTGGAATTTTTTTTTATAAGAAATATATATCTATGAAATATAAGAAATATTATATATATAATAAGAAATATTATAATCATCTATGAAATAGAAATAAATTGTATCATATGAGATTAAAGGCACCCAAACATGCTTGTGATCATGTGGTCAAATAAGTGTTGCAAAGCCCAAAAAGTAGCAGCCATACTCATGCAGAATGTCATGTTCTCTAAGTCATTTTGAGATTAACTAAATGTTGTATTACTTAAAAACTGTTCTGGTGACAACATTTTCATTACTTGTTTGCTAGCTCATCTAGTTCAAACCTAAAGAAGCGAACTCCAGACTTCAAACATATTTGGCTAATTGGCTTCATTTGGAGTAAATATTTGACTGAACAAGTTCAATACTCACTTGAGAATTGTAAGTAAATGATAGGCTACTAGATCTTAGAAGCATGTATGCATTTACACTGATTAACTATAACATTAAAGCCCCCTGCCTAATAGTGTGTAGGTCTCACTCATGTAGCCAGAACAGCTCTGACCCACCAGGGTATGGGCATCCCACGGCTGCAGGATCGAACTGAGATCTGGGGAATCTGTAGGTCAAGCCTTTGAACTCTTTATATTCCTCAAACATTTTTGCACATGTGGTTGAGCACATTATCCTGCTGACAGAGGCAACTGCTATTAGGGAATACCACTGCCATGAAGGGCTGTACTTGGTTGGTAAGGAAAATTCAAATGTGACATGTTTAGAAATGCCAGGATCCAATATTTCCCAGCAGAATAAGCAGAAGCCCAGAGCGTCACACTACCTTCACTGGTTTATCTTTTTTCCACAGTGCATCCTGGTGCCATCACTTTCCCAGGCAAGTGATGTACACTTACCCAGCTGTCCACATTATTAAAAAAAAAAACAGGGTTCCATGGTCCAGGAATGATGCTGCCGCTGTAGGTGTTCTCAGCAGTAAACAGGTGTCAACACAGAATAATGTCTTTGTGTGTGTGTGTAATAATACGTATTATAATGATGATAATATTAGAGAGATAAACAAAGAAAGATTCTTAGTCTCCAGTATTCTATGACATCAGTCACCCCCCCCAAGACAGACCCCACCCAGCAGTCCCCCCACCTGCAGGCTGCAGTGACATGCTTACAGAAGTAAACTGTAAACTGCTTGCAACGCCTGCATTTATGAAACGGCGAGCTCTCCACCTTGCGCACGATCCGTTTGATAGTCAAACACATCGCAGTAATTTGTCGAAGATGAAGGGAGGGAGGAGGCGCGTGCTCTCTCTCTCTCTCTCTCTCTCTCTCTCTCACACACACACACACACACACACACACACACCCTCCGTCATTACCGCACATCTGGTCTCTGTTGCCTTCAAACGGAGCTGACTCGGCTCCTCAAATCGTGGAGGACGGCGTGGCGGGAATCTCCCGCTAACGAATCCGGCGCGCGGCCCTTTGTGGCGGGAACATCAATGGCGGAGCCAGTGCGAGGAGTCACAATCAAACGGGCCCGTTGCTATGGGAGCAAGGCGCGCGCCTCGTCACCTAGCAGACATCTGTTTCCATGACAGCTGTCTGGAGCGGGATGAGCCTTAACTAACTCCCGCCTCAGAACTAGTGTGACTGTTTTTGATACCTCGAGCGGGAGAAGGAAAAAAGAAGGGGGTGGGAAAGGAGATTGTGTCAGGATTTTTTTGTGTGTGGCGCTAATGTAAAGACAGGAGTTTGGAAAGACGTGTGTGCGTGTGTGAGTGAGTGTGCGTACGTGTGTGAAGGCGACGGATCAGAGCATGCGAAACGAAGGTGAGATGAGAGGAGTGAACATGGGTGGAGAAGTGAACTTAGTCAGATGAGGTGTGGAGGAGACGCTAAAGTGGAGTGGGAAGTAATGCAGACACTGCTGTGCTGGAGAACAGCTATGGTAAGAACAAAAATGGAACAACGCTCTTAGAACACAATCGCTGTGGGTGCATTTGAATTAAGTGTGAGAGGAGGAGCAATAGAGGCTCTCCTGCCTGGTTCGGACCATCAGAAAATCTACTGTGGCAGAAGTCACGAATGTTTTAATGCTAGTTACGTGAGGAATGTGTCCCGACACACAGTGAATCACAAGTGTATAGCCACCCACTGGCCAGACTCAACAGTCAAAAGCATCTACAATGGGCATGACAGTGTCATAACCTTGGAGCGATGGAGGAAGGCCATCTGTTATTATAAATCAAACTTTCACTTACATCACTTGGATGGCTGGAGACGTGTGTATCGTTTACCTGGGAAAGAGATTTACAGTGGGGGAAGATAAGCTAGAGTAGTAATGATGATTTGGGCAATGGACCTTTCTCAGCAGAATAATGCATCCCGACATAATAGAGACGAAATTTTAAAAATTGAGACAAAATGTTGTCTTGGCTTTCAAATTCTTTGTCATATTAAGCGTGTATTAGGAGTTCTGAAACAAGAAGTCCAATCTGCAGCAGCTTTGCCATGCAGATACCGCAGGACACCCTCAGAGGTCTCGCAGAGTGCATGCCTGGACGGGTCAGAGCTGTTTTGTCGACACTCAATGAGCCAATAGGGCATTATGCAGGTGTTCTTAGGGATATGGCTCATTAGTGTATATCCAATAGTTCAACTCATTGCTGATGTTCTAATATGTTGTTTCACAGATATTGAAATGTAAGGAACTGCTTGTTCTCCAAAGGTACACCAGGACACCACCCAAAAGGGCCAATTTCAAAATGACCCCGTTTATGAAACTATTAAATAGATATACTGACTAATATTCAACATGTGACTGGATTCAATGTGGAGTTTCATCAAACTCATTTCATAAACCTTCTAGGTTTAGTAAAAAAATATTTTAGAATTTGCTCAGACCTAAAAAGCATGACCTAGACTATTATTTTAGTCTCTACTGTACATGATTAAACGAGTGCAGATCCAAGAATCAGTGTCAGAACTGGGCGTGCATGCTTTGTAGAATCAGGTCTGGGGAAAAGTACGAATGACTTTAGATGTAATGATCCAAGTCCTGTGAATAACAGAGGTAGAGCTACTTTTTCTTCCTCACACTTCTTCTAGTCTGTTTTGCTGTCCCTTGGTATGGGCAAGGCCTGTCTGGCGTACAGATGCTTGCGGGGGGAGCTAAACCCATAGAGAGGGCGCAATAAAATAAGTACTGGCACTGCGACATTCTGCAGTGCTCTCTCTGCGCCTCTCGTTTTTCCTTTTGTCTCTCTCTTTCTCTCTTTCTCTTTTCCTCTCCCTCATGCTCTCTCTACCTCCACCCTCTCCTGCCCTCGGTACACCTGTTCAAGAACGCACCTATACACACACACCTCTGTATCTAGAACAACAACAAAAGCTCATTGTTTGCTCAGGAAGAATCTCTGTCTTTCTACTCATCCACTTCCTTTTAGTGCATCTTTTAGTGTTCACAGGTCTCACCTTGCAGTGATGATGAATATAATGAATACATAAATATAAAATATACCTATAACTATAAAAGACAAGATTATATAAATTAACAAGTGAGAATTTCACTACTGGATATTGTTGCAGTTATAACACCAAAATGGAAATATCTCTGAATCTCCTAAACGGAAAAAAATCTTAAATATAATGTTAATGTGACCTTGTTTTTCGTTCATTTTGGATCATTTCTATTGGTCTTTATGAGACATCCTTAATTTCTTACAAATGTAAATATGCTTTTAAATAGTGTAGGAAAATACAAGAACAACTAATGCACGGTTTGACATGACATTGGTGCCATGAGTTCAGTGTATTTATTTAATAGCTGATAGAAAGGGTGTTGTAAAGTTTTCATGTTACCCCAAGCCACGGATTTCCATGCACACTGACCGGTGTTCGTCCATGCAAATGTGTGAATTAAAGCCATATTTGATATGCTGCCCACTTATTTTAAAAGCTTGAACACTGGCAGCATTATCATGCTCAGTAAACAGGAACCTGGTTGCAGTCGGTGTGTAAATGAAGACACAGTGTCCTTGACCCGAATCGTGCAGATGGCCAGGTTGTGAGTTGCCACTTGAGCGTGAGTGCCTGGTACAGTGTGTGCAGGGCTGTGTGGCCTGCAGGCTGCCTCAGACTGTTTGCGATTCTCTCATCAACCCACCAGAGACCTCAGTCGAACCCTGCAGCAGGAGATTCATTCTCTTAATACTGAGGAAGACATTGCATGGGTTAGTGTAAGAGAGAAGAGAGAGACAAAGACTACTGCTGTTTTTGCCATTTCCTTGGTCCCTGAACTAAGATTTGCTGGTAGTTTCACAAACTGGCTAATGGAACATTTTTATGATGGGAAAAATAAAGAAAACAAGACAGCATATTAAAATATAATATCACAATGTAGTCGTGGCTAATAGAGCTGAGACCAGTTTAAGAATGTAGTAATATAGAAGAAGAAAAAATATCTAAAACACGCTAAAATGTATTTGTTATACGTGTTAGATACCAATTAATAATATAATATTTCTCTGTCTCTTCTATTTGGTCTGCAGGCTATAAGATTAAAGTTGCAAAAATGAACAAATGAAATCAATAAATATTGATTATTAAAGTAATGGGCAAGAAATTTCATTAACAATTAGAGGTGTTTGTGTTGTTACACACTATGTTTGGCTACGACAATTCATGAAAAAAGGAGGTGAAGAAACCCAAAGTGCATTTAATTAGATGCACATTAAATTTACGTACGAGGGAACAGCAGAAGAGTGGAGAAGAGTAACATAGTTTTTACTGGCACCACTAATCAAGACTAATTTTACTGCGAGCTAGCTGTAAACTGAGTAAATATCCATCTTGAGTACTCCGGTAATGAGATGACAGCTGAAACGAAAACATGTTGGAGAGGATGGATGGATAAATGAGGATCAGCAGCAGTGTAAGATACTACAAAAACGTCATTAATCACGCAAGTTTAGACCAGTGCTGCGCTTTGACGTGATCAATCATTCATCTCACAGCAGGTAGTTGTTCTCTCATCTAATATCCGGTGTTTACTCGCAATCCAGCATCTATCAAGTCACATTTACTTCAGTCTCGCATGAAACGTGTGTTTAACTAGCTAGCTAATGTCAACTAATGGTTCCTATAGAAACTGTATATATGAGTGTGTGAGTGTAAGGGATATTGTGTGAGGAAGTGTTACTGCAGAAATCTACCTGCACAGTAAGCTTGTTTACTATTTATTTCTATTTCATTAGCATTTTAACAACTCAGGTAATCTATATCTGTTTTCTTAAAGCATCTATCTTTTGCACATGGACACCATTTATTATTTATTGTTTTAATATTGTTAAATTGGGATGTTAAGTTTGATAAAAGATATTTTTTATTCAAACAACTGGCAGATTGATTGTCTATCAAAATAGTTGATAGATGCAGCCTTATTTGTAATGATCAAACATGTATTAGTTAGATACTAATTGAGGAGACCATTGGTAATTAGGGTGGTAGTCGCCTAGTGGGTAAAATGAATATGATGACTAGAAAGTTGCGGGTTCAAACCTCCACTTTCTACCACTGTGTCCTTGAGCAAGACTCTTAACCCCTGTTGCTCCAGGTAGACTGTCCCTGTAAGCCGCTCTGGATACATTAGTCAATGTTAGGCAATCTGAACTTTTATTTTATTTAAAACATGTTTTTATTTTAAACATGCAAAGAAAGTGCTGTTTGATTCTGTTTCTAATTGTGTTCATATTCAATAATGATTGTGTTGCAGGATCTCCCTTTGTGTGCATGGACTGTGCCTGCCCCATCTCCATTCTAGCTCCACCCATTCATCATATAAAACATGCCTGCAGTTAATTATGGTCTTATTCATGCTGTGTATTCATAGTTTACAGTCTAAATTGGTTTCTTTGTTGTTCTTTTTGAGGCTTTCATTAGAGAACTATTTTTCAAAATAGTATCAGAAAAGGGTTTTTAGTCAAGCTGTTCCGTTATTACTAACACCTGGTGGGTATAAATACAAATAGCAGATATACATTTACTCTGTTTAGGGAGATGCTGCAGCAGGGTTTTAGACTAAAAAGTCTGAATCTTTTCATTATTTGAAAAATGTCATTTGTTTCTAAAGTAATTTGTAAAATTCTACGGGTGCATTATGTGCTAAAAAAAATAGCTAAAGTTATTGCTTTTATTTACAGCAACCCACAAACAGCAGAATTCACATTTAAGCTAGCCATGGCATTTTATTTTATGAAATCCAAGCATTTATGTCTTCAAAGTAAATTGTGCAGATTTTTTTACTCCAGAGCTTCAGAATCTGCAAATTTTTCTTTTTTTTGGTTTCTGATTATGGATTATCCCTGTGTATAGCCATACCTCAGACTTAGTTCATGATCTTTGGTTTATCACTAAGAAAGCTCAATCGCACACGCATACTTACAAATAGTAATAAATGCTTACAGTTACCAAAAACAATGAGTCTCTGCATTAAGCTGAACTCATGTACAATTACTTCCCAAGACAGAGACAAGACAATAAAACTAAATCTTGAGATCATAAGAAATCTGAAAACGTTGAGAATAGACTGCAAAACTATCAAATGACCAGACAATAAAAGCCTCCCTTTTTAAGTGCATGAAGTTTAATTACATAGATCCCAAAAAAGCATTCTTTGCTGTATGCCTTCCCTGGAGGAACTGAAGTTAATGGTGGGCAGACAAGAAAACTAAAGAGGGCATTCTACTCTAACCACTATCTGACGAGCAGGAGCCACATCATGCTGAGGGGTCAGTAGTCAGGTGATTGGCTCTCAGCTGCTGTTGGCCATGGATAGTAAGAGAGTCAAGAATTCCTTCCATCTTCGAGAGAATGGCTTTGAAAATGGGAAAGGAACACTGAAATGTTAAATGAATGGATAATGAAAGCTTTCTATACATTTTCAGGATTCCAAAAGCATGTAGACTTTTTTATTTTCTTATAGCACATACATTTTTTCACTAAAGAATATGCTGGGATTCCTTAAACATTTAGAACTAATCGCCATTGCTAAAAAAATGCAGATTTTTTTTTACGATTCTCAAAGCATATAGAATTTCAACATTCAGAAAATTCTCCCTAGAGAGACCACGAGGTCACTAAAGGCCACTTTCTACTCTAACTACTGTCTGACCAGCAGGACCTATTATCATGTGGAGAGGCCAGTGGTCAGCTGGCAAGCTCTCGGCTGCCCTTGACCATGAATCTACGGACATAGAGAATTTGAGGGAGAGATGGAGAGCAAGTGAGGACAAGGTGAAGAACAAATGGTTCCATTAAAAGAAGCAGCTGCTTGCAGGAGCTGCCGCTGCCTGGGCTGCCCCTGCCATCCGTAATGATGACAAGGTCAGCAGGGCAGTGACACTCTCCACCACTCCACACAGCTCCCCCATCAATCAGTCTCCTGCTCCTCTAATTATGCAGCAGAGTTCTAACCAGGCGTGAGATATCATTACCCTTATGGGAGAGACCCCCTCTGTCTCAAGAACACTAGCATGCGCACGCCGGTCCGCCTGGCAGGGGACACGAACAGGAGCGCTCAGCTGAATCCACTCACTTTTGTGTATTAACCTCCCATTCTCTCCTCACCATCTTCACTGAGAGGGGCAATGAAGCTGATCATGATGAGAAAAAGAGAGAGAAAGAGTTAGGGGGGGCATCCTGTCATGGGCTGCACAACCTCAGTTAAAGGGCCCAGAACATGAAAAACCACAGTCTTGAGATAAACGTTTAATGCACAATGTAAACATCAAAGTAAACATCAAAGGATCACAAAGTTCCCTCTGCCCTGGGCTGCTATGTCTAGCTGTTCAGGGTTCAAAATATTTGTATCTGTTTTGGAATTTGAACTGGCTGTCACCTATTCTAGTAGTGCTTTTTTGACAAATGTTCATTTTTTGGCATTAATTCTAAATCTAACATCATAAATCCTTCTGTAGAACATAAAGTTTCATTCAACCATACATCCTGAACGTCTACAGTACTAAACATACCAGCACTCCCCTCACAACAGTGCAACTTGTGTTCTATGGAGGCCATATGGAGCTGCGGCCATGCTGGGTGGTGATAGTGGGACACTTTTGCATGGAAATGTTCAAGTGAAATAGCATTATGGTCAATAAATCTGTGGAAAAAAATCATTCGGGCAGATTAAGTTAGCAGCTTAGAGTACATGTGTGAAAGGCCCATGCATATACATAACATTGCCTACATACTTTGCAGGCTGCCGTCTATTATTTGGGGGATTCATTTGGCAAGAGATCAAGCTGCTGGAGAAAAGGACTGAAAAACGCAAATAAATTGGAAGTCAAACATTTCAGATACAACAGGAAAAAAAATGTCATAACAACCCATTTTACATTAATTATGGTTTTATCATCACAGATTTTTAAAGACTCAAAAGGGTTACAGTGACAATAATGTACAAATGTTTTTGGTGCATCATTTATGAGAGAGTTAATAGAAATAAAGAAAACACAGCAGTGTTAATGGCAGCAGACGGGTGAAACTTCGATGTTACTGAGGCAGAAACAGCGGCATAAAATCTCCCAGCGACGCTTGATCTTTGAAGCAAGTTGATTTTGTTAGTAAAACTAGCGCTGAGTTGCATTTAGACATCAAGTTGTGCTAATGGTCGTCCCCTGACACTTGAGGGGCTCTCAAAAATATAATTGTAATTGCCACAATCAACTTGTGAACCTGAGTTGCCTCCGAGCCTATGGCTCCCAGTCCACACTGACAGAGGGCCGCGTTTAATCTTAATGACAGAAAGATTCGCAGAGAGACACAGCGGGGGGCTGGGGCCTGCTGAGAATCAGCACATTAGAGAGAGAGAAAGAGAGGGAGAGAGAGAGAAAGAGAGAGCCACGCAAGAAAAATACGTGAATGAGATAAAGCCAAGGATGAGGTCCCGAGGTGTGTGAAAATTTAAGAGACTGCAGGGGTTTTATGGGAACTTCGATCTTCTTGTTGTAGGATAACAAAGACATTGAGGACAATGGATTGAGGATGGAATAGATGGAATGAATAACATACACAAGATGGCCAAAAGTGTCCAGACATAGCTGTTTTAGGGTACGTTAAGGTATTGCTGACTCAAGTGACCAGCTGGGCACACAAAGCTTGAAAATGCTTAGTAGAAAGCCATTGCTAATAGAATGGGATGCACTGGAGTCACACATGAGCCTAAGATCACCATGCCCATCAGCTAAAGTGTGCTGAGCAGTGGAACCACATTTTATGGAGCTACATCCAATATATCTGGGATGAGCTGGAGAGGTTTTTGTAATCCAGAACCACTCATCCAACATCAGTACCCAATCTCACTACTTCTCTTGTCTGAATGCAATCAGATCATCATAGCAACAATGTAAGGCTTCCCAGAGGAGCAGAGGCTGTTACTGCAGAAAATACGGGGAAAACTCTTGCTTTCAGAAGAAATGTTGGATGAGGCGTGTACGTATTTATTTGGGTACATATTGTTTATGATGAGACAAAATATGAGAGAATAAAATATATATTACATCTTTTGTAGTTTTTATGTATGTGTGGATTAATGAAACTTTAATGATTTTTTGTTAATGTAATTCAATAGTGTTTTAATAATATGGGCCATAAACAGTGACTGGCGGACAAAGTTGTTTAGATATGTCAGGTTCAAAGCAATTACCTGTAAAAGATGAGTCTTACGGAGGCTGACAAAAACAGCTGTAACAGCGCCCCCTACATGCCGTCTGAAGAATTTGGAGGCATTCAGACCCACTTATCTATCATATTTCTCTCTCTCTCTCTCTCTCTCTCTCTCTCTCTTTTCTGTTCCTTCCTAGCAGTCGATAGCCCTCCATACTGACAGGCCGTATATGAAGGCTGTGCTTGGATAACACAACGTGGCTGTATGGATTCTGACACTGCGAGTAGCCGGAGCACTGCAGCTCATCAGCAAACAGCCGGGCCTGCCTTCAACTTAATTAGCCTCCCCCGAGATCCACCACTGATGGCCTCAGCCCAAATGCTTGTGTGTATGTGTGTGAGAGTGTGCATAAGAGCGAATGTGCAGGGGTCTTCGCAATTGGTGTCAGCCACGAAGGAATGTCCCCTGTCTGTTGACTGGGTGTAGTCGTGTCTCCAAGCGATGCTTCAGAAGGCTGCAGAGGTGGAGAGAGAAAGTGCGAGAGAGAGACAGACAGAGAGAGAGAGGGAGGGAGCACGAGAGAGAGAGAGAGAGAGAGAGAGGCTGCTCTCAGCCCACGTCTGGCTGCGCTGCGGGGGTGCAATTTCTCTCTTTCACTCACGCTCTCTCTCCTCTGTCTCTCTTCTCTCTCTCTCTCTCTCTCTCTCTCTCTCTCTCTCTCTCTCTTTCTCTCCTCTCTCACTCTATTCTCCCCCCCACCCCTCTTTCTCTCTGTGAGATGAGTCAGAGCGGGCGAAGGTTTGTTGTGCCTCATTTTCTGTCTCGTTGGAGCATGGCCTTCTGGAGCGCGGCTCTCCTCAGTGCGTGCACACACACACACACACACACACGCACTCCACAATAGCATGGCTCACTTCAAAATGGAGCAGTGGAGGGGCAGGGCAGGAGACTGATTCACCAGCAGCCGCTGACACACACCTTAAAATCTGAGTGGGTCGGAAACACCAGAATGAAATGTGCCTTCTTTTGTTCGGCAGACAGTATGTCATCTGTTCCAAATGTTAGCCGTAGCATGTTCGCATTGCACACCAAAAGTCATTTTAGGTTTCAAAGTTTACCCAAAAGATTACTAGTACAGAAGTTCTCTGTAGAGAAAGGTTGCGAAGTAGTACAGAACCCAGCCATCCAATCAAAACAGGCTACAGAAAAACAAGCAAAGAGATTCTGCTACTGACACAGAGCACTTAAACATGTTTAAACATCATCTGATACTGTGATCCATTAGTAAAATATTTTGATATTTAATTTGATCAGTACAAGTGTGTGTACATAAAGTCAGATCTTGCAAATAGCAAATCTGCAGGCTGGAAGCTCCTCCCACCTCTCCCCCACCTGAGGGAACGCTTCATAGCCGCTGTACTTGCAGACCCCCTGGAGAGAGCTGCAGAGTCTGCTGCCCAGCCACTGCTTAATCATCATAGAGAGAGAGAGAGAGAGAGAGAAAGAAAGAGAGAGAGAGAGATAAAGAGAGAAATGATGTGACGCATCTCTGCACTGAGCCTGTGCCATCTGCTGGGCTTGGCAGCATAACAGTGCCTGTGGGTGGAGGACCTCTCTCTGTCTCTCTCTCTCTGTCTCTGTCTCTGTCTGTCTCTCTCTCTCTCTCTCTCTCTCTCTAAGTATGTTTAAAAAGAACTCTAAGTACATCTTTCTGACACTCTGAGCTGCTAGAGGCCCACTCTGTGCACTGACTCAGGCAACAATGTGACACCATGTGAACCAGTTACAATCAGGGGGAGATCTCAGGACAAACAACACAATGTCCCTCCTAACATCTGGCACAACACATCGTATAACCTCAAACCACTGTGTTATTATTGTCCATAAAAATGTTTCACTTCAGAACATCTGAATAGAACTCTATGTATTAAAATGGGATGGATGGGCAGAGCTAGAAAAAGTTACAGATTATTTGCTGGAAGTCTCAGCACTCATCGTCACTCGACATTTCTGAAAAACACTCCCCAGATAGAATTGTTTGTGATTCTTTACATCAAACAAAATGCTGTATAGAAGGTATACAAGGGACGTATAATCAGAATCAGAACTAGAACACTGATCCCAGAGGAAATTACAACTACATCCATGTCTACAACTGCATAGACGCTTAGAGACACAAACAGTATAAAAACTGAACAGTATAAAAACTCCAGCAAATAATCTGAATATGCTATGTATACAAAATGCTGAAGTCAGTTAGAAAAGTGAATAGAAATACTGTTGATAAAAAAGTAACTGTTGAAGTAGTTTACTAAACAAAAATAGTGATTTGGAGTTGCACTATATACTGAGTCCATTATTGCACATGGTAAGTAGCGATATAACTCACGATTATACTATTGAGTGGAAAACTCTTCCAACTCTGCAACTTTTGTTTGTATTTGCTTTTCACTGTCAAGTAGGAAGTCTTGTCGCTGCCACACACCCTCCAGAGTGTGATGGGAAATGGACACAGGTACTCAAACAGGGTGATTTTGTATTCTGGGCTGTACCGCACTGTCCAGCAGAAAGTGCTTGAAGAGACGTTGTGTGATGGTGTGTTGTGGAGGTATATCTGGCTCACTGTTGCGCAGAGGCGGCCCAGTAGGTCCCTGTAAGCTGGAGCTGGGCGGAGCAGAGTGAGCAGAGCAGTGTGTTGGTAGCGTGAGGTCATTCACCCGCCGCCCATTTATCAGCCAGCACCGCCAAGCCCCACAGCTCCTCTGTCACCTTGACAACACAACCCACAGCAACCTGCCCTGCATGGAACCTAGCTATTGATTTTCCGCTCTCTCTCTCTCTCTTTCTCTCTCTCTCTCTCTTTTTCTATCCTCATTTTCTTTCTCTGCCTTGCACTCATTCGGACTTCCCATTTTCATTCCATTCTCTCCCCTTTCTTCTTTCATTGCTTTTTATCTTTATGTTGCTGCCTCTGTTCCATGGTACGAGCATGTCCAACCAAATGTTAAGGTCCACATCCCTCTCTCTCTCTCGTTGTGTTTCTAGACCTGTATGTTGAAACATATGTGCATGCCTATGTGTGTGTGTGAGTGGTGAGTGTGTGTTCTTCGTCTTTTAATTTTTCTTTAGTAAAATATTACCCATCTTTGTAATATTTTCTTTCATTCATTCGTTTACTCGTTCATTAATTCTTTCTTTCTTTCTTTCTTTCTGTCCCTCCGAGTCTTCTTGCTCACTGTGATGCATTCAAGATTCAAGATTCAAGATACTTTATTTGTCACATGCAGTCGTACGAGTACAACACACAGTGAAATGTATCCTGAATACAGTTACCCTACATACAGTTACACTGTTAAAACAGGCATACTACACAATTGCACACAATTATACACAGTTATACAGTCATACAGTTACACACAGTTAGAGTCATACTACATACAGAGTTTCACAGTCATACAGTTATTTACAGTTACACAGGCATACACATTAATACACAGTTCTTACACAGTCATACACAGTCACAAACAGTTAAACACAGTTATACACGGTTACAGAGTCATACACAGTTACACAGTCATACAGTTATTTACAGTTACACAGGCATACACAGTAATACACAGTTCTTACACAGACATGCACAGTTACAAACAGTTAAACACAGTTGTACACGGTTACACACCGTTATATAACCCACAGTTACAGTTATAAAGTTGTGCATTTACAATATTTTTTTAAAAATCATAATAAAGACAATAACAACAATAATAACATTATAACAAAAATAATGTGTTTACATGTAATTGTCTGAATTAAACTTGGTGTAGTTTGCTCCGGACTGAGAGCCTCCATTTCCCAGAGAGCCAGGTCGCGCTGGGCCCGCCCCCGCCTGCTCCTCCTCCTCACGGGCCGCGTTTCCCTCTTCAGGCCGGAGCTGCAAGCGGAGCTGTTGTTGTGGAGGAGAGAAGTGATGATGGCGGCAGCGGGCTGCGGACCAGCGGGCTGCGGATCGGCCGCCGCGGCTGCCGCTGGAGGCGCAGGCGCTGCGGGAGTGGGCGCGGCGCGGGGCCGTTTCCCAGGCCGCCCCTGGTCGTCACGGAGCCGACTGCGCTCCGAGAAGCGGTGGCAGCTTGGCCGCTGCGGGGCGGAGGAGACCAGCCACGGCGGAGGAGGCCCGAGGCCCGTCTGCCCGCCGCTTGCGTGCGGCGAGGACCCACCACACATGCGCCTGCTCGGGATCGAGGCTAGCCACAGGCTCCTCGGCGAGGCTGGGTACAGCTCTAGCGGGAGCGAGGAGGTGAGCGAGTTGGAGCGGGACTGCCTGCACTTTAAAGCGGGAGTGGGTGGAGTGCGGTGGCGCTGCCGAAGCTCCGGGCCCACAGAGCGTCTCTCTAACACGGGGGACAGGGGGTTAGCGCGCCGGAGCGTGAGATGAAGCCCGAGCTGCTTTAACAAAATGGACATCGGGAGGCGGAGTGCTGCTAGAGCACTGGCTTGCGCTCTGGACTTACTGGAGCTGCTACCAGGCTCACCAGGAACACAGAAGTTCTGCCCGGGTCTACAGTCCAGACCGGGCCACTGATCTGCGATCTGCTTTTAAAAAAACAATGCGAGCGATTCTTACAACAGGCTGCTGTATGTGTATGTGTTATCATGGAGGGGGAGGGGGCGAGCTACTGTAGCATTGTGGCTAAACAGCAGAAGGTGTTTGATCTGCTCTGATCAGAACCTACTTGTTACAGTTGAGCTCTGCTTTGATGTGGAACTACACGTTTTGTTTTAATGGAAGCTGCTCACGCGTGTGTGTCATTGTGTGTGTAGCCCAAGGTGGGCAGGAAAGGGAGACACAGCTCCACTAGGATCGGTGGGTTCAGGAAGAAGGTGGTGTAGGGGCTCTTGAGGGGTCTGTGTTTTTGGGGTGGGGGTGTGTGTGTGTTTGGGGAGGGGGGTTGCTAGGGGTACAACCTGCCACCTTTTGCTTCTGTCTGCAGAGCCTCAGATTGCTCCAAACTCTCTGTTTACATTCACTTTAGGAACACATTTCAAGTGTCTAGGGTTTTTCCCCCCAGCAGAGGTCTAGTGGGAACTCTGCACGAGCTGCTGTTCATATCTATTGATGTTGATACACATTTATAACATGTAAAAACTGGGACTGAATACACCAGGACAGGCGTTACAGAGAAATCTAACCTTTTTGTTAGATTAGAAACAGGACTGAGTATTGTATTTATTCACCATCTTACCAGTTACATTGCATACCTTTTTTCGAATATTTTCTATCCAGTACCTTCATTTTCTAGTTTATCAGTGCTGATAAAATCCAGTGCTGAGTGACGGTACTGAAATAGTGCTTTAATACTTGGCAGTATTGAAGTAAGTCAGTCAGTAGTGTGAAAGTACTGAATTACTTTTCTCAGTGGTAATTACAAATGCAATGAAATGTCTTTCAGTCCAGCGTCGCCTAAATGTTGTCTTGTAAACATTTAATTATATCTGTCTGAATTAAGATAATGCTTTATTATTGTTGTGTCAAAACTTTTCTCTAAGAGGCCAGCAACAATGAAAATAATAATAGTTATTATAATAATTGTAATAATAGTAAACAGATATTGCTCGAATTACAACATTTGTATTTACGGTCTGGGGTGTTAAGTGATCAGTACATTTGCACCTACTGTGTATGTGCGCGTGTGTATGTGTATCATCAGCCAAACCGGAGTTTCAGTTTGGTCATGAATGTCAAGTCCTACATTACAGTGTTTCGATTCTGCCTCAATTTATCTTCTTATCCTGGAGATGCATAGTGACTTAAGACCCGTTTATATATAATTGCTTAAAAAATGATCTCCCCCGGACTGAGGATTCTGTTGAGTCTTAGGTGTCAATAATTCCTACCAATATTTGATTAAAGCATTTTTTGTGAACCAAAACATTTAGGTGATGCTGTGCTGAAAATATCTGCATGCGTTAATTTTACTGTATTTCCTTTAAAAATAGGATGTGGATCTGATTCAGACAGATTGAACCACGATCCCTACATTTTTCAAAAACATCAGTATCAGAATTAGTATCTGCATGAACTGATTGTGAGATCAGATACTTTCTGAATCCCTGCTGTGAATAACTGATATGCGACAGGAAACATAACTGACGATAAACTTCTGCACCACCTGCCAACATGAACAACATAATTTGCTTTTATCACATTTAACCATAAATATTTGTAGTTATGCAGTACTGTGTGATCATAGAGTTCTCCTTAATTTCTTTGTTTTCCTTTTAATCACCTCGTCAGTGGTAAAATACTATTTGCTGCCTGTCAGATTGTCTTATCTTTGTTATATTGACAATATCAGATGAAAGAAATGCGAACAAATGTTTTACTTCAACAGGCTGCAAAGTACCTAGAAATACATGGTGTCTAGATAAAGAAGTTCCAACCACTCAGTATTCAGCACCACCAGTATACTGATCACCACCTGATCATCTGGAATCTTTTGCACCTGTTTCTTTGCTTGTTCAGGCCTTAAGTTAGATGTGCTTTGTTATGCTTGAATGATTCATACGTTGATCGCTGTCTAAATACCAAAAGCCATTCATCTGAAACTAGTCAGGTTCAGGGACTGGACTGAAAATGAGTCCAGTTTTGGAGAACTGTCCCTCAAGACTAAATTAAAAATGCAAGAAAGTCTGGAAGCATAATATGAGGGTGGGGGACCTCAATACATTTGCACAGTACTGTAAGGCAGAGGTAATATGGCAGTGGTAGTGATCTCTCAAGCTACACGAATACTGTTGGTAAAGGGAAGTTTGCAGATTTAGGACATGGGTTAATTTGGTTAATTCAGGAAATGGGGCACAGTCTTAATATCTCATTAGACGCAACAGAAGACCATACGCTTTTTACATAAATAACAATTATTATTTATTATTCAGAATAACAGCCTTGCTTCTATTAATTCCAGTCGCACTGACTATTGTGGTCGACTTAAAGGATTTAAAAATGGCATGGTCTTTAATGCATGTATACAATTTTTAGAACATCCGAAGAAAAGAACCCCCTGCTTTTTCTCTGCAGGAAGCTGAATTCAGAGGCTTTGAAGCTGAGAATGGACGCAGTCGTGTTCCTGAACAGTCCAGACGGAATCCTCCCAAACGTAAGTGTGCTGCTCTGATTAGGAAACGATGTAGTTTTTTCTTTCATGATCAGTGACGTTAGCAGAAATGTGAATTTGGTTAACCTGAGACCTGCTCAGCTCGTCTTGTAGAGACAGTGGCTAAAGAACGCAGACTGTTACAGTGTTTATCTTCTGTGGCACCTGCACATCACAGTAGTTTCTATAAAACAAATGTGATGTAATGATTGATGTTTGTCTTTTTTTTCTTTCTTTTTTTTTTGCAGGAAATCGCGCACCAACAAAATCGGCAAAAAGGACACGTCCGAGACCTGCTGCTGCCGCCGCTGATGTGGAGGACAGTCAGACACTTAAGGATGATTCACACTGTTCACAGGAGCCACACAGCAAGGATCCCTTTAACACAGAGTTGGTTGAAGGTGCTGCTCCTGTAACAGAGAAGTTCAGGAAACCCAGGCGGAAGAGAGACTCTGTGAAAGGGGTGCTGTCGGCGCCGAGGATCACCATCAAACTAGTGACTAAAAGGAGGGTGAAGGCAGACGTGTCGCTGCCCCAGAAACCCAAACGAAAACATACAGGAGACAAAATCCCACCTGAAGCTGAAGAAACCTCTTGCGCAAATGTGAAATTAAAAAGCGTTTCTGCCGAGGTTAAGGAGCTGGTTAATACAAGAAGGCGAGGGAGGTCGGCGGACAAAAAGGCAGAATCCACCCCTCAGAAAGCGCCTCAAACGGAGGCTGGTGACCGAAAAACGGAGGAAAAGTTGAGGAAATCCGCCCGCAAGTCTCAGCCTATACCGCAGAGCGCCGGCACTGCAGAGCCGAGCGCGGACAAAGACGAGGCCGAACCGCCAGACAGCGCCTCGAAAGAGAACAGTGAGGTAAAAAGGCTTGTGATTCGCAGACGGCACCGAACAGACTCGAGTCACATCCAAGAGTCTGCAGAACTCAAAAACGGGAGCAGTTTGGCGGAGTCGGTGTTAGAAGTGTCGACGGTGGAGGAGTCGGTACCGCTTTCCAAGAAGAAAAAGGGGAAAAAAAAGAAAAGACATCGCAAAGACAAAGTCTCCGAGAAGGTTAAAGAGAACCGTGACCTTTTGTCCGAGCAGCCGGCAGGTGACTCTGCTGACATGCAGTCCATCGAGAAAGAGTTTGTGGGAATTCCAGGATTAAAACTAACCAGAATACGGAACCCCAAAGCCAGGTCACGCAAGAAACGCAGCAAATTTATTTGGACCCTTACGCTGGTGAAGTGCAAAAGCAAGAGTTTAAGTCCAGAAGACCTAAGCAAAGCACCAGGTGGCCTTAGCAAAGAGTCAGAGCCTCCCTCTGAACAAGCAGAGTGGGTAGATGTTTCCACAGAGCCTGAATCTGCATCCAGGCCTGCAGGCAGTTCAGGGAGCACTCCTCAAACTCCAGACAATAAAGAACCTGCTGTTCATGTCCTCGCAGAAAACGAGGATGATACGGAAAAGGATGAGAAGACAAGAAAAGATGAGGAGCTTGTTGTTCAGTCCGAGGCTGCAGAAGAAATCCTTCCAGGGGAGGCTGCACTGACAAATTCGGCTAATCCAATTAGTAAAGATTGCATTTCACCCGTTCAGGTAAAAGTTGTAACTTCGCCAAAAAAACGCAACAGTTTAAAGCAGCCGTTTTTAATCCAGAAGGTTCCAGATGCGCCTGAACTTTCTGCTGAAGCTGATGGTCTTCAGTCTTCAGCTGGAGTACCAGAGGACCAGAAGAGAACCGATACCCCTCTGAAACCCAAGAAAAAGCCCAAAGTAAGTCGAAACACTGCCAAAAAGAAGCATGCGAGACATAAACCGTGGTCATTACACCAGAGCAAACCTGCAGCTCCATCTGAGGTGAGCCCTGCTTCTGAAACTACTGCTGAAACTGAAACTCCCACCACTGAACCTGAACCTCAATCAGAGGAGATTCCAATATCATGTGAACAATCCAAATCAAGGAAATGCTCCGTTGAAGGTCTTCTCTCAACAAGATCTGTTCCAGGAAAACCTCCACAGGCTTTACCTGCTCCAGAGGGACATCAGTCTTGTGAAGCGCCACTACCTGAGGCAATAGAACCGACAAGCACTGATGGTGCAGCGCTTCAGCCTCTTCCTGTAATTGAAACGCAGCAAGACGCGGAGCCTGAGGAGAAACCAACGGCTCAGAGTTCAGAAGTTTTAGTCTTAGAGCCTCCTACTACAGATGAAACACTGCGTCCTCTTTCTGTTCAGAAACCGTTCAAGCAAGCCAAAAAAAGACGCAGAACTTTGATAGGACAGAGGTTCAAATGTCGTAAACAGAAGTTGCCACCAAAACCCGTAACAGAAGAAGCGAATGATGCTTGTCTATCAGAGGGCACAACTGAGCCAGAACAACCAAGTCCAGGTGGAATATTGAAGACGAAGTACAAGAGGCAACAGGTTTCCCCAAGTCTTCCTGAGTTTACGGAAGGTGAAAGAAACGAGGAATCCTTTCCGGACCAGCCGGAGGAAAGGAACCCCGTGGAGCAAAATTTCAATCAGGAAGAAAAGGAGTCTTTGAACGAAAAAGCCGATCTTGATTCTGCTGACACTCAGCCCGGGAAAACAAAACTTGTTAAAACCATAAAGCATTTTATAATGCCCGTCGTGAGCGCTCGGTCGTCTCGAGTGATCAAAACACCAAAGAGGTTCATGGACGATTTGGACATGTCGGATCTTCCGCGGAGACAGAAGAAAAGCCACCAGCTGCCGCTGCAGCCGAAGGGGAAGAAACGAGACGGTGGTGAGACCGGCGGAGCCGATTGTCTTCAGACACAGGATGAAGATCTTCTTCCTGAAGCCCAGTTAGATCTTGATCTGTCTTCGGCTGAAGAGTCTAAGACTGAGCCAGAGGAGGATATCGAAACCCTGGGCGGAGAGAAGTTCTCTGGGAAGAGACGGTCCTTACTCAGAGACCCTAGTTTTAACTGGAAAGTGTTGGAGCCTGCAGGGGAGGGTCTCAGCTTTGATCAAGACATTGAGAAGGAGTGTGAGGCCTTGTTGTCTGCCAAAGATTTCTTCTTTGATACTATTATAGATTCTTCTCCAAAGAAGAAAAAGAGTGTGAAAAAGCAACCAACACACCTGCAGGCAGACAAGAAATTGACAGATAAGCTGAGCTTTGGCCTCGTTACTGGTCGAAGTCAGAAAAAGCTTCCTACGGGTGAAATGGGAACGGAAGTCCTTGCTGAAGCTCAAAAGGGGAAGTTGGAGGAGGAGACCAGCTTAACACCTTCTTCTGAAACTGAGAGGGAGAAAGCTAAATTGAAGATTGAGGATCTTGACACCCCGGGAGTTGTTCGTAAAGTGTCCATTTGCATGCAGGCGCTTAGCTCCAGGATCCTGGAGCAACAGGACGAGCAATCAGAGGACATGCCGGATGAGTTCTCCATCCATACAGACATTTCACTTCCAAACAAATGCAGGGGTAAGATCCTCAGATATCTGTTCTTTGTAATGAACGGTACTTTGAAAAAGTCTTGAGCCATTCCCTCATTTCTTTGTATTTTGATTTGAAATATCCAGACTTTCTTGTATTTTTAATGTAGTCTGGAGGATCAGTTCTCCAGGCTTCCTATAGGACTTTTAAAGACTCCTTTTCAGTCCAGTCCCTGAACCTGATCAGTTTCGGATCAATGTTTTTTGTTTGTTAAGCCACACAGTGACTTGCGTGTGAATCATTCAAGCATCACAAAGCATGTCTAACTTAAGTCCTGAACCAGAGAAGAAACAGGTGCAGATGATTCCAGATGATCAGGCGGTGATCAGTAAACTGGTGGTGCTGAATTCTAAGTCCTTTGTCTAGGCAACTTGTATCTTTAGGCCCTTCGCAGTCTGTCGCAGTAAAACATTTGTTCCCATTTCCTTCATTTAATCTACTCAATATGCCACAGATGAGACAGTCTGACAGGCAGAAAATGGTGATTCAAAGCAAAGTATAGAGAAATGAGTGGTGACTTGAGACTTTTGCACAGTAATGTATGTGCACAAATGTCCCAATGTAAATGAGCAATCTTTTTTTTAGGATGGTTTTATGCTGTTTTGAATTCATTGATTAGAAATCAGTTACCTTTACTAATATTTGATGCCCACATATTATGTTTCTTTTAGATTTCGAGAAAATGCTTCGTACTGAAATGAGAGATCAGAAATCAGAGAGGAGGTGTGACGAGAAGACTGGTGGAGCCACACAGCGTTCTCGCCTCACAGGTGCCAACAAGCACATGCTCAACCTGTTGAAAAAAGCCAAGGTCCAGCTCATCAAGATCGATCAGCAGAAACAGCTCAAGTCAGGGGTAAGACTTTTACGGAACAAGTTACCTCTGACCCTGCAGGTGATCTGTAGATTTCGAGGGTGACGATCGCAGCTCACGTGTCGGTCTGACTCCGTCCTGCCTCAGCAACACGCTGCTCTGGTCTGTTCTCAGGCTACTATGTGAAATGAAATGCGTTACGTTGTTTGAGTTCATTTCATCTTATGAACTAATACACTATCAGTCAATTTTTACCACCACAGTTTTGTTTTTCTTCCACTTATCCGTTTATTTCATAAACTGCAGATTTTTGTGTTAAACACTGGCAAGTTGTTGAGTGAACAACTGAAAATAAAGATACGTGAAATAAAACAAGTTTTCTTTATAAGGTGAAAGAATCAGTGCATGTCTGACATCCTATTAACTGTTTAGAATTCGACATCCTATTAGTCGAATTCTAAACTGTCTTTTACCTTCAAATGCACTGTTTACTCGTTCAAATCACTTCATTTTTTGTCAGCAGTGATGAACGTGAAAAAAATGTTTTTCGGGATATTAACTCAAATTAATATTGAAAGAATATTGAGTGAGTAGCATGCAAATAGGGAAAAACCTCCAAAACTTGACTGGTAGCGGTAGTTATCAAGTGAGCGAATACAGAGAAGTGTTCTGCTGACATTGTACAACTGAGGTATTTCTTTGGTGTAAACACTGAATATAACCTGACTGATATCGGTCTCTGTAATACTGAAATCACAGAATATGCAAATGAGCCTCTAACCACGTTAGTTCCTCGGTGTTCTGATAAATCGAGATGTTTGTTTAATCCAACAAAAGTCTATTAATTAACAATGAAAGGTGTTGGCATGAATAGGTGTGGAAAAAACTGCTGCAGCCGTAATTTAAACCTTTTAATTTCAGAAAAGTGATGATTTGGGGCTTTTAATAGATTGAAAGCAAAACAAATGCAGTATGTAGCAGTAACATCTCAATACTGATGTTCTTTCTATATCATGCAGCTTTAATTTACTCCCTTTTGGGCTTTATGAATGGATTCATACTCAACATAGCCAAACAGGATCAGTTTGGTGGGAGGTATTGATCTATGAATGTGGATTTTTATTGTTAGTCTGAAGATCTCCCTACATCTATAAACACCCTGTGGGAACAGCATCAGAGCTCACATCAATGAAGCTAATTTGCATCCGCCCTTGCACTGAATGATGGACAGATATCTGATTTTTAACTTTAGTTTAGCGTTCGAGCTAGGATGAGGTTGCCGAAAAGAAGGCAAAAGGAAATGAATATTAGCAGCTCAGGAAATTAGTATCATGCAAAAACACAAGGCTAAAAATGAAGGTTTTTTTCTGTTCTAAAAAGGTGTGTTATTACAATTAATTATAATAATAGTACACCACTACCACTGATATTAATACTAATAATAGTAAAACTGCTTCTCATAGTAATAATTGTAATACAATAGTAATACTACTGATACTAATAATTCTAATGCTGCTGCTACTATTACTACTACTAATAACAATATGTAATAAATACTTGAAATATTGTAATATAATAGTGTAACTACTACTAGTAATACTGCTGTTACTACGACAACTAAAGCAAATATTCAGATATATTTAATTGTAAATATTATGTTTAAATTGTTTACATCTGTATATAGTTTTTTCTACACTTTTTTTGTCCTGTTTATTATGTTTTATCCAGTTAATTCTTTATGCTGTTCTCTATCAGGGGTCACATTTCACTGCATGTTGTTCATGTATAGCTGTATGTGGCAAATAATAAACTATTTGAAAATCGAAAATCACAGGGTAAATACTATAAAGGGAAATAAACTCTGTAAAGGAAGTGATATCAGCTTTGCTATTTTGCCACTGTGTGTGAATGACTTTGCCATGGCGATAGGTGTGGAGTTATTCGAATACTTTGACAGTTAGATGTGTTTATTAACTAATTAACATTAACTGGACAGAAATAACTCTTCTTCACATTGTGTGTGTGTGTGCACTAGAGCCCCGACCGATAAAGGATTTTGAAGGCTGATGCCGATACAAAACAAAACATTAACAGATTTCCCTAACATTAGTTATTGAACACACTTCAATAACTCACTCGCAGTGATCTCACTCGCGGATAACTGGTTTTCTCTGCCCGACTCTGGCTGGGTCTGCAGGTTGCAGGATGTGTGGCGCATTATACATGAGTGTTGCCAACAGGGATGGTGTAGAGTGCCCTCTGGTGGACAAACTATACAATGTTAACACTCATGACATCGTTGAAGGGGGTTTCGTCTGTTTTTATTTTATTTTTGAAATATTAATTTCTTGGCCATTATAAATGCCGATACCGATAGTTTGGAAAATGACTAATATCGGCCTGCCGATATATCGGTCGGGCTCTAGTGTGTATGTTATCCAGGGTGTTTTTCTGCCTTTTGCTCCATGACCTTCGCACCCCTGGTTAAGGTTGAGTGATTTAGAAAATGCATGGATGGGTGGATGGATGCATAGTGGTGTCTGAGTTTACCAAACAAAATTGCTCATCCCACCACCCCCAACTTATAAAACAACACTTAATCTCTTGATGTACATAAAACACTGACCCTACTCATTTGTACTGCTGGACCTTCCAGAAGTATGGTCTGCCAGTTTGGATGATGAATCTGTAATCCTTTGCTAAATATGTGCCAAGAAACATTAATACAAGTGGAGTGTCTTTATTGTTGATATTTCATGCAGACTGTACTGCATTATTGCATCAGCATTATAGTAAACAAAATTGTGATAAATGTGATATGAGGCATCTGAACAATTTGTTTCACTTGCCACCATCTGAATTAAGAGAAATAAATAGCCTCTCTTTAATCACAGTGATCTGGGAGACATGTCAATAAAGATGCAGTAAAAGATGAAAAATTGAGCCTCGGACTCAAGCCAATTTGGCAGCTCTAGCACTTTGAGTTATGGGATTCCTGCCAAGTGTCCTTGAGCTCTGACAGCCGTACTGAGGATACAGTGTCAGCATTTTGTCCTGTGCGTGTCTCTGCACTGAGTTAAACCCGGTTCACACGCAGTTAATGAGACAAGACAATGGAGATTTTAGTTGTAAACAGCAGTTTTAAAGAATGCCATCATAAAACTGAGTGTCCATACTGAAGTGACAATCATAAAATAATCATTTCATTTGACAGTTTATGAAACTTTAGAGTCTTCCATATAACTTCACACTTTGTATTAACATGTTACTTATGAATGAATGAGAGGACTTTATTTATCCCAGAGGAGTTTTGCTATGACTGTACAGGGACACACAGAAGGAGAATTTTTTTAATCTAGTATGTCAAAACTAAAACTAGAAAGTACTCAGAGAATGCTTAGTACTAAATACATTATGCTATATTCACAAAATGATATGCTCAGTAAGAGAAGTGGATATTAATGGTATAGAGAAAGTACTGCTGCAGTGCTTTACTAGTAACACAAATAGTGTTTTAAGTGATTTGATCACAAGTGGACAACAAGATGTGTCTCAAATGGCTTTGCAGGGTCAGCGTCGGCTTAGACTACAGGAAGCGAACCGTGTGCATTTACTGTGATGGCCTCTTGTTTTGTCCTCTAAATTGTCTTGTGGTTCTTTGTGTGCAACTGTTTAGACTGCTATTGCAACACATACACAGAGAGTAGAGGAGCCAAAAACTATGCAGGTGCTTTTTCTCCTGGGATGATGGAACTGATTAAGGTTATTTGGTGCTATTGAGGATGTATCGATGTGCTTTTGCTGTTACAGTACGTGTTGTGTGTTCCCGACCATGAGGCTCGTTGCAGCCTGTTCACACCTGGACTTGATGCCATCCAAGCTGATTGGATTAAACAGGGCGCATGTTAAAGCCAGGCGTAAACAGGACCAAAGCTGATTTTGACTTCTAGCCTTTCAGTCAGTCCAGTTTGTCGATTGATGAGACTAAAGTGACAAGCAAACTATATCAATATATTGTCACTTTACACAGTGTGCCACAATATTTATTTTTTCTTTTATCAGATAAAGAACCAGTTTTGCCACATTTTAAAATACTGTCAAATTGAGTACAAATTACTTTAATCCACATGTTAAATTGTTAAATAGAATTAAATAGGACTAATGATGCTGTTTGTAATGCAATAAGCAGTTGGAGTGGATGGATGATGACTGAAAGTCATCATGGTGTTAAGGTTAGCATTGTGACCTCCCATCCCCATCCATACCGACTGCATGGTACACTCTGACGCACACGTGCGCGCACACACTAGAATTCCAGTTTCTCTGCTATGATGTAGAAAAATGTTTATTGCCTATTTCTGATTTATTGCTTATTTGCGGGGATTTCCCAGTGGATCGTAGGGAGGTAGAACTGATGAATATGTATTTTTAGGTGTGTCAGCAAGAGAGGGCGAAAATGAAGTGTGGGTTTATTCTAATTACTCTAATGGCTCCTTGCACCTGATTTGCTAAAGCAGAAACAGCTTTTTAAATCATGCTATTTACTGCCCAGGGAAAGCCTGGTTTAATTTAGGTACAAACATAAAAATTAGATTTACATCTGTATGGTTTACACTGGGGGTGGAGATTCCAAGCAAATACGCTGGTTTTCACTGGGATCTAGCTATTCAAGCTTTTTGTAGTTACTAATGAATGACTTTGGCTGTATTTGGGGTGCAGAAACCACAAACACAGCTATAAGACTGGACTCAGGACTCCATTTGGAAACAGGAAGGCTGTTTTCAGTGGATTATTATAAGTAGTTTACAAGCTTGGCTAGATAGGCCATTTCATTTTTCAGTCAGATTGATATGGTAGTGCTAGTACTATATTGGTGGAAAAAGTAAAGAAAAAAATATTATTTGAACAACTATATAATTCTCCTTAGAATCTGATGCTTAGTGTAATTTTAGAACAGTCTCATCACTTCCACCAGGACCAGAATTTAGTTTGCGTTAGTAGAAACTGCTGTAGGGAGGTGATGAGCACACCTGCTTATTTTGCAGCAGATGAAACATGAAGTGCCTACAACAGTGTAATACTTGTGATGCATTTATTTTTTTTTACTATAAAAGAGCGATTTCTCATTATTTGTATATGTGTTTTTATTGAAGTATCACAAGATATTATGTTAAGAATGCAGTCTGACACAATAGCAATTTTGGATGAAACTGCCAGCCTAAGCAGACCTGTCAGTTATGGCATCTGCTGAATGACATGCACACTTTGGAGTAATACTGACTAAAACCGAATGTAAAAGGTACTGACAAATCCAAATTAATTTGTGCATATATGAAATATACTGTTCTGCCATAAACAAAGAAAACTTTTCCCCAACTGGAAATACCACTTATTTTCATACTGTTTCTAATTCTGTTGCTGATATTTGCTGTTTTTGCATTGTCTCAATAGTCCTGTCTTGCCTGTTCTTGGGTAATATTCTGCTGTTCTGTTTTTGTTCTTTGTGTTGCACCATGTGTAATCTGTAACCTGAACTTGACTGGACTTGACTTAATATTGTGCATTTCTGTTTCCATTCAGATCATTTACCAAATT
This sequence comes from Brachypetersius altus, assembly GCA_037974465.1. Classification (NCBI taxonomy): domain Eukaryota; kingdom Metazoa; phylum Chordata; class Actinopteri; order Characiformes; family Alestidae; genus Brachypetersius; species Brachypetersius altus. Next base: position 5,112,418 of record JBBPDB010000153.1, read on the forward strand.
ACATGACCCATAGTGCTTATTCTCACTGTTCAGTTATTTTACTGTCATGACTGTTGGGTTTTGTTGTTGGACAGTTTGTGAAGTCTGATGTGTGACAATATAAAATATTATTAAGGAAATCTGTAGATTTCTTTTCTCAGTCATCAGTGTCATTTTGCTGTATGTTGCAGGGCTATGGCATGATTCTTAGAATGCACCACAGTATTTTTTAGTGTTGACAGTCAACAAAACTCCTGGTTTATAATGATAAAAGTGAATCCTATGGGGCAGCCACCCCGCTTTCCTTTTGCCTCAGGCATGTGCTTTTATTTCTTATCTGTCACTGTCTATGTAACTGCTAGCACTCTTCTTTCTGGAAAGTGCTGCATTATTTGAGGCTTTGTTTGTTGATGGATGAAGGTAAAAGATAATGACTAGGAACACTGCGAGCACTATGTTCGTCAGTTCGGTGTGACCACGCTGACCCTGAGCTTAATGAACATCATCAGTCAGGATTAATCCATATTAATTACCAACATTATTATTGCAGGCACCATTGTCATAGCCCCTGTGTTCTGTTTATTAACTTGGGAATGACAAAATAATCCAGGCTCTGTCTGTGTTGGGACTTTATTAAGCTAAAAACCTCCCAGGGGAGTGTTCTAAAACAACAGCATTGCTGATACTCCCTGTTTTGTTTCTGCTCTGCAGCAAACTATGATTGCCATGCCTGTTGTCTATGAAAACTCATTGGAATGAGGCGAGACGTCCCAGAAAATATTCCATTGTCTTGTACTAGACTGACCTTTAAGATGTAATTAGACGGTTTATGGAATTATATTTGCTGAATCTCACATTTTCAAGGGGGGTTGCGTAAAGGGCGCGGCTGTCGAAGCAGGCTTCGTGTCTGCTGACGAAAATGTCAGGCCTCATCATCAGTGGTAGGAACAAGACAGCAGGGAGGCATAACATACTTCAACATGACTTCCTCATTCATCCACAGAGTTGCAGGCTTGGAGCCAAATTGTTTTTGTTCCTGTTACTACTGTGATCAATTGTAAATCCCTGTGAATGAGGTCAACTGCTAGTTCAGTCATTTTAGTTTGGCTTTCTATCTGAGTCAGTCAGGAAGTGTGGAAAACCCACATGTAACATTTCTAATGTGATGGTGCTTGTTCTGTTGGATTGCACTGTTTGTGACTTTTGTCTTGGCTGGAGGCTCTTGCTTAAAATGTCCTGTAATGCAGGCAGATTCATATGAAAGATTCAAGGCTCTGGTTCAATTTTCTCTGGCTCTGATGTTTTGTGCTCCAGGGGAGAGCATGGCCGGGTGGATCAGACGCCCTGCAGCTGGCCTGGTGTGGCTTGGCACCGTCCACGCTCATTAGTCTCACATAAGCCAGGCTGCCACCGCTGACAGGAAGCTGCCACAGGGTGCCAACACCCCTCCACCCTTCACCCTCCTTCCAGCCCGTCCCCCCCACCCCTCTCTCCTAACTCGGAGAGGACTGAAGAGGGACGACAACAGTGGGTCCTTTATGCCAGCCAGTTTTTGTTCAATGGACATTACTTGTGCTCACTGGTCTGGTAAAGTGTTGTCCCCCAAACACATTTAACTTTCGATCTCAGCCTCTGTGCTCTCATGCTACCACTCATGCTGTCATTGTTCTGGATGTATTTTTTGTAATGGCAGCATGATGACCTGCGCATGTAATCCAGTATGCCAGTGAAGACGCAAGTCAGGTAAAAAGATGATTTTCCTTTTTTTTTTATATATTTTCCGTTGTTGCATTTTTATCCGTCTTTATTCTCTTCATAGTCTTCTCCTTGTTCTAGTCTGTTCCGTTTCATTACTGAAAGTTTCATTTTCATCCTTTCGAGCTCCAAGATAAAATTCACTGTTTTCTGTATTCATGATAAACATGTTTGATATGGTTCTGCACCAGTTTCTCCATGGTCCACAGTATTCCAAGCCAAGACATGAGTGGGCCTTGTGCTGCCTCAGTTCTGAGCTCAGGGCCAGATTAAATCTCAGTGCACACACCCACCATATGTGGCACACCCAGGCAATTTGAAGATGGCAGTCTATTTGTGTGATGGGTCCAGGGAAAGTCCCTGTGATGAGCATTCTATGTTGACATCTGTTTATGAAACCTGATTAAATATAAAGTGCAAGAGTTCAGTGGAACTGTAATTTCTCTTCCTTTTTCCTCAGCTGGCATGTTGTGGGGGGGGGGCTGTTCTCAATGTTTCAGAAACAGGTGTTGTCTTAATGGACTAACATGACCAACTGAGTCAAGATGGTGACTCAGTCAGACACTATATAGAGAGGCACTAATATGACACATCCATTGCATTTAAGACATTGTAGATGTGGCACAACTGTGACTGTTCATATGGCATAAAATTATTTTCAAAGGGATCCTACATTTTTAAGGAAAAGTGTGATTATTTTAAGCCATTTTTGTGAGCACTCAGTTTCCCTCTGGGACAAAGACCAGTTGTGAGAACTGGACTAAAACATTCCACTCATCCATTCTCAAGTGGCAAAACTGGCTGAGAGGTTTCCTGGGATCCCACAGCTATCCATAACTGGGAATCTAAGAGAGGGCACAGTCACTTATCTACTTACTTAAACAGTTCAGTTTCTATTTCAATCTGTTTCTTTCCACTGTGACATTGCATTGAAATCTGGTTCACATGCTTAACACTCAATATCTCAAAATCTTCATCAGAAGCGTAGATTTTGAAAATTAATTAGCAACAAACATAATTATGAATTTTTTTTTTTCAAAGGAATGGTTCCACTACACTCTATATTCAGAAGTCTCAAAGTGAAATGTGGACCAAACTGTGAAATAAAGGACCTTAAAAACTACTCTAGAAGTATTTGTCCCAGGGAGGAAAATCAAGTCTTGACAGAGGCACCCTGTTGGCGTTGAGAATACATCAAAAACTGCCCCTGTCCGTTACTTACATAACTCCAGTGTCTGCTTCAACACATGCTCTGGATCCCTGGAGCATTCAGACAGCTATTCATTTATTCCTTCTCCACTCCTGTCACTCATCTTGAGAGACATTTGTTTTATCAGACACTGTAATTAGCATTTCTTTCCACCGCCGTGTGTTTGTATAATGAGCTTTGTGTATTTTTTTTTTTCCTCTGAGAGGTTGTTGGCTCAATATTTGAGGGTTACTATCTATCTATTTGTTTATTTAATTATTTTCAGTGATAATGTTTGCCTGTTTGGTCTTTCTTTACTTTCTGGAAATGTCAATTTATCATATCCTGTGCTGCAGCTCTTGCTGATTTAATGGTTTCATTGCCTAATTACTTCTAAACCTCATCCCTGAGCCTGAAATGGAAGTCTTAATAGCCTTTCACTATCAACCTTTCAGAAACAGGTGTCTTCTAGAAGGGCTGATTTCCCCCGCCCCTGACCCTAGCCGAATGATTCTGTGCACAAGATGGACATTACATAGCAAGAAGGTTAGCATTATTAACATAACAACCTCTCCAGTGTTTTGAATTTTGTTTGTTTTAACTTTGGTTAAACGTCATAAAAATTATTTCCATAATTTTATCACTGACCCCCACCTGTTCTCTTGGAACACTTCTTTATTGTACAGTTTAGTTTCAACATGCATTTACCTGAGCTGAATCAGGTGTGTTTGAGTAGGGAAACTGCCAGACTGTACTAGACTCTGGCTCTCCAGAACCAGGTCTGATGACACTGCTCTAGTAGTTTGAAAAATTTGTGATCCTGGAAATTCGTGTGTCTCTGTACTGGACATTCGGATTTGATCTCTCAGCCGTAACCCTTAAGCTCCTTCAAAGCTGGAATTTGCTGTGGTCAATAGATGAAAAAGTTTTGCAGGCACCAAGTTGACATTGGCAAGAACTGTTTGTACCAGATGCTTAGGATTGTTGTCCCTCCAGGTGTAGTGATTAGTTGTAGTTTGATTTGGCTAAAGTAAGAAGGGAGTTTATTTACTTGTCTTTGCTGATTCACTTCCTGCCAAGGTCCTGAAGACTTGCTACTCAGTTGTGTTTATGCAAATGTGTCTTTTAATCGGAGTTGGCATTTTGTTTGTAAGGCAAAGTTCATAAAGCTACATGACATATAAACCATTCATGACAACTAAAAGAAACCTACATAAACATTTAGAAAGGCTTATCCCATCAATCGACAGTTCACTTTCTGAGGTGAAATAACATCAAAATAGATTAAAAAATTGAAAAAAGTTTTTTTTTTTCCCCAGTGCAACCTAGCCAATAAGATTTATTTTTGTAGAATTAATTTTAAAAAAAATAAAAAAAAAATCACACACGCACTCCTCCTACACACACCCCTCTCACACCCACACATGAGTGGGCTTTTTTTTTAAAAAACTGACTCCATCATTAACTGACACCATCATTAAAATTAATGCCATTTCCAAAAACTGTAAATTTCATGTATTTTTTTTTTTTTTTTTTTTTTTTTTTTTTTGAAAACTCTGGTTCTACATGATATATAGTCATGAGGCAAAGCTTCCTGTGACGTATGAAACCTCCACTGTCAACCCCCACACACGGAAGCTCCAGATGAGGATGATGTGTGGTTTCTGAGGGATAAAGAAAACTGATGGTTGTTGGAATAAGTCTTTCTAAATGTTTATGCAGGGTTATGGTAGTTGCTATGAAAGATTTATGTAGGTGTCCTGTTGCCTTACAAATATTGCCTTTCAGTACAGTGTTACCTTTTTTATTCAGTACGGTCTGCAGGTGGCAGGTTGTTTGTGTGCTCATTGGAAAGAAGGGAATAATGTGTAATTAAAGTCCAGTGAGCGGATCACTTCACATACCAGAGCAGAGGCATAAATTAGCGAAGGAGTTTGCTCGTGCACTTGGTAGATGGTTGTGGTTGTTTTGTAACAGCAAGGCTTGTGATGCTTGACATATATGTTCAGTGCCATTATCTCCTCACTCTATGAATTTCTTTATTATTTTGTTCCCTCACTCCCTGAGTTTACTCTCCCGCAGTGCTGACATACAGCAGTTTTTCTTTTTGCTTTTATTCAACATTCAGGATCAAAGTAAAGTCTAGTAAAATGACAGCTTTGATGTCGTAACATTCCAGACGCAGCATGAAAGGGAAACCCTAATCAGTCAAAACATAGGCTTACACATGTGCACGGCCCTCCGTTGTTTTGACTCTGAATGAAATTGGACCCCACATATCTTTTGTGTTTTTTTGTTTTCAGCGTCTACCTCAGCAGGGGGGTTGTGATGACAAAAGAATTGGAGTAACCTGAGATTTCGGGTTCTTCTGGGGATTCGACAAACAATGCGGTTCAGTGTTTGTCGAGCCGGGGAGGGTTCTGCGGCGTAGCATAAATATCATGTCAGACTTTATATGCATTCGGGTTTTGAAGGTGTACCTCAAGGAAGTTGTGTTTGTTGCTCTTTGAGCTGAAATAAACAGCTCAAAAATCTATTTCTGATAGATACCTTTATTTGTTTAGAACACATCTACAGACTGCAATTATTTCCTTGTGTTTTTCTCTACTGTGAATATCATATATGGGGAAAGTTAAGCCTTTACGTGTGCCTGGTCTGCTAGAGGGATCCCCTGTGAGCAGTTTTGGCAGCACAAGATTAGACAGTAAAATGCAGCCTAGCCTAAATAGCTGCATAGAGCAATAGTTTTTCATATGGGGGTGGTGTCTTGTAATAGCAAACCCAATCCCCAAAGCAACATCTCTTTTGGCAAAAAAATGACAAAATACCAGTTTGTAGCCAGTCAAGTTCAAAGAAATAAAGTTTTTCCGGGAGCCAGTATAATGCGCTGTGCCTTGGGTCTTCATTTTTACTGTAGACCTTACAGGGTCAAGCTGAAGCCAGTAAGACTAGTATGTGAAAGAAAAATAATATGACCTTCAAGGTATGTAGAACTTTTGCTAAAGTCTGGAAGAATAAAAAAAAAACATAGTAGTGGCATGAATGCTGTAAAGTCTTGCAAAAAGATTTTTCTCATCTTCAGTGGCTCTTGGCATTTGTCTGCATATTCAGGCCAATGGAATTGCCAAAGGACATTTAGCCTAATTTCTGGGCAATTTAATGACCTGTTTAAAGTCTGCAAAGGAACCACTTCCTGGATCAGCATGAACTTTTCAGAGTGGCTGTATGTGGTGAATTGACGTACAGAAAATGCTGCTTTCTTACTTGTCTCTCTAGATTGAAATTAATAGGACTATAAGTGTTTAAGCTGGAATATTTTCTCTCTCTCTTTCCCTCTCTGTTTCTCCCATATCTCTTCCCTATCTCTCTTTGTCTCTGTCTCTCTGTGTGTCTCTCTCTCTCTGTCTCTGTCTCTCTCTCTCTCTCTCTCTCTCTCTCTCATTGTCTCTCTCTCTGTCTCTCTCTCTCTCTCTGTCTCTGTCTGTCTCTCTCTCTCTCTCTCTCATTGTCTCTCTCATTGTCTCTCTCTCTCTCATTGTCTCTCTCTCTCATTGTCGCTCTCTCATTGTCTCTCTCTCTGTCTCTCTCTCTCATTCTCTCTCCCCTTCTCTCTCTCTCTCTCTCTCTCTCTCTCTCTCTCTCTCTCTCTCTCTCTCTCTCTCTCTCTCTCT
>JBBPDB010000153.1:5119111-5145474 GCA_037974465.1 Brachypetersius altus
TTCGGTTCCAGGTTCCTCCTCGGTTCCTCCAGCCGTTGTTTGGATGGTGAAGCTCCATCAGCAGCTCCTGATTTAATCTAATGAAGGGCTGATCGAGTCGAACCAGGTTTCTGATGAAACTACAGTAACACTGGACTTCACAGAGGAACGCGTGTCACGCACACCAGGTCACGTGCAGTCAAAGGGCACCGGAAATGACTGCACGTCTGGCATATAAGCAGGAAACAGGTAGATGTTGAAGTGACACACTACTATGCTACGTGTTCCCTACCCAATTCAGCTCCGGTTCCGTGAGTACTCAGGCTCTCGGGGCAACCCCTAGCTCCCCTGTGTGCGTGAGTGAGAACGCGGGCTCGTTTGGTGCGAGTCTCAACTCCTTTACTGGAGCGTTCTTCGACTAAACAGCGTGGTTTACCAGCTCTCGCGTGCCAGTCACGCCCGGGCGCTTCCGCCACGCAGCAAAGGTGCGTCTTTGCCGTTCATTCCTGCTCCCTCATGACAAACAAACTGAGAAACTGTACATAAAAACCAGCATTCGCTGTACAATATTATTTATTCTTTTACGTTATATGTAGTTAGTAATACGAATCGTTTTTAAATATTATATTCGCAGGTACCTAAGACTTGTGAACAGGACCGTATTTCATTCCAGTCAAACGTGCATCCAGTGAACACCCTGTTGGTTGAGGGAAGATGCAGTCAAACAAGTACAACACAGTGAACTGCATCCTGAACCGCTCCTTTCTAACTGTGCAAACATTAAAACAGTAAGTACATTTTAAATGTAAAAAATCTGGACATTTTCTGAAACCCAAATAAAATAAAGAAATGAGTAAAAGTAAATAAGTATAGATGTAAGTAAAATTTAAAAATTAAAAAAAATATATAAATCTGAAATTTTCTGAAACACAAATCTAAAGTAAGTAACAAACGAGGAGCACCACCAGTTAAGTGAAATTATATGTAGGCTGAAAATTTGTTTTTTTTAAATATGTATGTATATAAATATTTCATTGAAATTTATTGAAATGAACAATTCAAATGGACAGGCTTGGTAAAATGAATGAAACCTTCAATTGTAATGACTGGCAAAGAGTGCAGATGTAAGTTTGATTGGAAAGTCAGTGTAAACATTAAAATACAAAGAATGAAAAAAGAAACCTGTGATATACTATATGGACAAATGTATTGGGATTCCAACAGGGTCTTCAATGACTCTGCATTCAAATGTATACACTTTAAAATGGAGTCTGTCCCCCTCTGCGACTATAATAGCTTCCACTTTTCTTGGAAGGTTTTCTTCAAAATGTGGGATTTTCTGTGGAAATTTGTGCCCATTAATTCAGTAGAGCATTTATGAGATCTGGATGAGAAAATCGAGCCTGGCTCGAAATCTCCACTCCAGTTCATCCCAAAGGTGCTGGATGGGGTTGAGGTCAGGGCTTTGTGACGGCAAGTCAAGTTAAAGATGTTACGAATACACTTTGTTGGAAGAAAGGGGCCACCTGAATTCAATAATTAAGAAGTCCCAATACTTTTGTTCATATAGTGCAGCTGCGGTAATCCAAAATTGTAATATACAGCATCATAAGCAAGACAAGACATACAGGCTAAAGTAACAAAACAAGTCAGCAAGAATATATCTGAAACAGCAAGAATACAAGAAGCCTTGGTACACAATGAGAGACAACACTTGACAAAACTTGACAAACTCCTTAAATAGTCCTAAAACAGGACATCCTGCTATAACGTCTCTAGTGGTGAGAGACTGAATAGCAGCACATGATGTCACACCAATCATTGACACCTGGAATCAAATCCAGTTTCACCAAAAAATCTAATTTCTTTCACTTTGGGTGTTGAGTCTTTTTCAGTTACTTTGGGTGTCAAGTTAAGTCGCAAGTCTTTTTTGGTTTTGTCGTGTTGTAGGTCACCAAATTCATTTTGTGAATACATAAAACAAGTTCCCTAGCGTTGGCTTTCAAATTGCCAGGATTAAAGAACGTTTATAGGGTCTATTAAAATAATGACAAAAAGGGCTCTTCGGAGACATAGAAGATAAACTTTTGGAGGTTTCTTCAATAAACAAAATGGAAGTTATTCTACTGAAATATTTAGGGAACCAAAGGTGTTCCTTAATTTTCCTTAATTATTAAACTTTAATCTGCTTGTTTCTGCACCAAGGTCTTGCTGTATGGGTGGGAACAATGAGACTGAATTGGAGCGGACTGCAGGTGTCTACGTCTGTCCTTCAAAATACCCATGAATGCATGAACAGTGGGAGGTGTTTATCACAATTCCTATTCTGATCGTGTAAAAAAGAACAGATCCTTGCACAGTTTGGTCAGAGATTTAAGTAAGTCTTCTTTTTAGATATGCTTTTAGTTTAGTGCCGACATGTGAGTTCTTTATGATATGACTTATACATGGTCTCAAGAGGACAAAATGTACAGAAGAAATAGTATTCAAGGACAGCTGTGTTTCATATCAAAGTGAAAACACCCTAAAATGTTGGCAGAATCTGCTATAAGCAGGGGACTGAACCCTAGTCATCCACATCTTGGCATACCACACATATGTGACTTATAACTACACTATATAGACAAAAGTATTGGGACACATGACCATTACACCTATATAGACTTTAATGACATTTCATTTAAATACATAGACTTTAATATGGAGTAGGTCCCTGTTTTGCAGCTGTAACAGCCTCCACTCTTCTTGGAAGGTGTTCCTCAAGATTTGGGAGTTTCTGTGGGAATTTGTGTCCATTCATTCTACAGAGCATTTATGAGGTCAGACAGTGATGTTGGACAAGAAGGCCTGGTTCACAATCTCTGTTTCAGTTTATCCTAAAAGTGTTGGATGGGGTTGAGTTCAGGGCTCTGTGCGGCCTAGTCAAGTTTTTCCACGCTAAACTCATCCAACCATGACTTTATGGAGCTTGCTTTGTGCAAACGGGGTCCACAAAGTTAGAAGCATGGTGTTGTCCAAAATGTCTTGGTATGCTGAAGCATTAAGATTGCCCTTCATTGGAAGTAAATGGCCTGACTCAATGCCTGAAAAAACAAATACACTTTATTTTGTCTATAAAGTGTATCTCTAAGGAAACCAAATTACCTCACTATGTTTAAGATTAATTTCAAAACTTGGTTTAGCAAGTTATGAGCAACTTCTACTGGAGACATTATGTCTGTTTGCAGCCACATTATGAAATGTAATGCTTTTTTTAATGAGACATAATAAGGGTAGGGGCTCCAGCCCTCCAAATGCTCGAGTTGTACACTCACAAGTACATAGGATCATAGGATGCATGTGCATGTTGCGAGAAAGGTTTCTCTTCAGATGCATGTCTGATTTGCATTATTGTTTTGATCAAGCAACTGACAGACACACACAGCAGCTTCCATCTAAACTGGCGATTTCAGTTAATGTGATGAACATTGATTCATGTTGCAATTCCTGTCCTTCATACTTACTCCTTATTTACTATATATTTTTTTGTCAAACGGTTAAAGCAAACAGTAAATGTGTCAAATAATGAGAGAAAAATAGTTTCCTAAAGTTAGTTGTACTGCAGAGTTAAAGCATGATTCATGCTTCAGTTTCTCCAGTAAAGATGTTGTTCCTACATTATATGTGTCTAGACACCTCTTTTAATTAGTGAACTCAGCTGCACAGACTCATACAGAGTTGCATATTTGTTGCGTACGTTGTATGATAGTTACAAAAAAATAATACCAGACTATAAAAGATATATGAAAACATTCACATGAATTGTTTTGGGGATAGAGGGAAGGAGGGTTTTATAAATCCTGAAGGCTAAAGTCCGACAGTCAGGGAGCTGAAGAAGAAAAGATCAAGATAGTGATCCAAAACGTACATCAAAATCAACATTTAACTACTTAAAGAATTAAGGATTAATGTGTTGAAATGGCCTTTGCCACTTGAAAAATTTGCTGTGCAAAAAAAGACATCATGAAGAGAAAGACTGGCTATAACTATGTGGTGGGGGTGATTTCAAGCATCAAGATTCTTTTTTGTCACATTAATGGTTATACAATAGGGCTGTAATGGACCGTCATGGTACATGGGTCACAGTTCGGAGAATACACGGTACGACGGAGAAGATGTGATTGAAGTAATACGGAGTCACACAGGGGCAAAAAAAGCACAAGTAAATCATAAACCTGGGTCGTAGTGTGGTGCAATAGTGCCACCTACTGGTGTAACACTTCTGCTGCCTTACACATACATGAAAATATAAGCAAGAGTGTGTGTTTACTGGTTAATACATTGCTGTTTATTTAAAATAAATGAAAACACACCAAGGCTCATTTTTTAGAAAAGTTGCTTAACTTTTCTGTATCGTGAACCGTGACCCCAAAACCGAGGTACGTACCAAACCGTGACATCTGTATATCGTTACACCCCTATTATTCAAGTATAACATGTAGTAAAATGTGACCCTGAGCAAAAAATGTATTCTAAATTCAAGAGAAATTTGGAAACACTAAACTAATGTTTTAAAACATACAAAAAAGTATATTCCTGATTAACAAATCTAAAATGACCAAAGTGATACGTGAACAGCATGAAATTCTCCTTTGCAGTTAAACCAATCAGTTAAGTGAAGCAGCGGGCAGTCAGGAACACAGTGCCCCGGGAGCAGTGTGTGGGCACGTTGTCTTGCTCAAGGGTACCTCAGAGGTGCCACTAGCAGTCCTGCGATTCGAATCTACAACCTTCTCATCAGAGGAGCAACACCACCACCAGGCCACCAACTGCCCCAAACGTAGTACTTACTGACTGAAAAAACTAAGGACACAATCCCATACTCAGCTTTGAATTTCAAACACTGGTCTTGGAGCCGCATTTCCCAGCACATTTTAGTGTCTCCTCATCTTTTACACTCTCAAAACCACTCAGTAAGGGGTTGTTAGCAAGCTGATTCGTTGGAGCAGGAGGAAACATACTGTAGCGAGCTGGAGGGGTAGGACTGGCCCTGTTAAGCCCTTTTGGGCCTGTTCTGGGATTAATTAGGGGACACTGCCAGTTGGCGGGAAAACTGTGTGGGGGGTGATGAGCTGCACCTGGCAGCAATCACCATTTTGGCGGAAAAGCTGTGTGGGTTGAGGAGGTACTTAGTGGGTTTAGAGTTAGTTTGGGTGTGAACAGCAAAGAGGAAGGTTGTGTGGTGTGCTGTGTGCCGTGCTTGGCGATTATCAAGCTTCAGAAAAACCAAGTTGGAGAGTCCTGTCAACTTCTTTCCCCGTTCGACGCTACACTGGTGTCAGAAGTGGGATGGACGCGGTACGGAGAGAAGTCGATGCCCTGGTGGACCACGCTTTGGAAGAAGAACTAGACGCCATGCTGGAAAAGGCACAGCGGGGACCTGCACGCCCAGACGGCACTAGCGTCAGCCGGAGCCTGGCGGACCGCTACTGCATGCCAGCGAGGGTCAGATCCTGGCATTCAGCCGGCCAGAGCGAGAGGAGACGGCGAGAACCTGGCTCGGTGAGCGGCGGCGAAAGACTGGGGAAACATGGGGCGCGCTAGCCGGCGACCTCCAGAACTGTGCACGCCGCGACCCACGGAGGATGGTCATGCTGCCACGCTACGATGGAAAGGTGCTACTGGCATTGCAAGTCCTGGTCGACCGACCGCTGGAAGAGCTGGTGGCCGCACTGCAACAAAGATTCGGCCGGCCAGAGCGAGAGGAGACGGCGAGAACTACGGCTTGCAGTGCCGCCTTCTCTGACAGCGGCCCTGACCGAGACCGAGCGCGCCGAGGCTATTCTGAGCGAGAAACACAAGCTTCCCCCGCACCGCAGTGTAGCGGCCACGCAACGTGAGGGAGGTGTGTGGTTTTCTGGGGATAGCGTCGTACTACCGCCGCTTTGTGAAAGATTTTGCCACGGTGGCATGGCCCTTGCTTTGGCTAATGGAGAAAGAGGGTACGTTTCGTTGGTCCGGAGAGTGCAAGGCGGCGTTTGCACAGCTGAGACAGGCGTTGGGGAAAGCTCCGGTGTTAATGAGCCTAGATTTGACCAAGCCATTTGTGGTTGACATGGACGCGAGCAATGGGGGAATCGGAGCAGTGTTATCACAGGTCACGGAGGCGGGGGAGCAGGTCGTGGTGTACTACAGCCGAGCCTTGAGTCGGCCGGAGCGGAATTACTGTGTGACACGGCGAGAGCTTCTCGTAGTGGTTCAGAGTCTGTGTCATTTTCGCCCGTATCTGTGTGGGCAGAGATATATGCTCAGGACAGATCATGCCTCGCTCACGTGGCTGTTAAGCTTTAAAAACCCAGAAGGTCAGCTCGCTCGGTGGTTAGAGGCGTTGCAAGAGTATGACTTTGACGCACAGCACCGACCGGGGAGGCTGCACGGTAATGCGGATGCACTGTCGCGCCGGCCGTGCGAGGTAGAGGCATGTCAGCACTGCAGGCGTGCCGAGGAGAAAGAAAACCTAAGCGAATTCAGTGTGGTGGCGACCACCCAGATTGCGATCGACCTAGACCTCGACAGGCTGCGGCATGAACAGGCGAGCAACCTCACCCTCCGCCAGGTTCGGAACTGGATTGAACAGGCACACCGGCCTGAGTGGGAAGAAATACACGGGGCGGACTCCGAGCTAAAAGCGTTTAGGTCCCAGTGGGAGATGTTAGAGTTGAGGCAGGGGCTGTGCTACCGCCGTTGGCGACATCCAGACGGGCAGCGTGTTTTGTGGCAGCTGCTGGTGCCCCGTGGGCTGCGCGAGGAGGTCCTGCGTTCAGTCCACGGCCCAGCAGGGGTGGGCCATTTTGGAGTGTCGAAAACCTTATCACGGCTCCGTTGCCGTTTCTATTGGCCGGGGTGCAGGCAGGACGTCGAGCTGTTCGTCCATTCTTGTGACTGTCCTGCACTGCGAAAAAGGGACCGGGTGGTCAGTCGCGAGCGCCAATGCAAACGTACCTCGTGGGGGCTCCCATGGAGAGGGTGGGAGTAGATGTACTCGGGCCGTTTCCGCAAACCGAATCGGGGAACCAATTACGTGCTGGTTGCAATGGACTATTTTACGAAATGGCCAGAGGCGTACGCGATCGCAGATCAGAGTGCGGTAACTGTAGCAGATAGGCTGGTGGAGGAGTTTTTCTGTAGGTTCGGGGTGCCGGAGGAGTTGCACATCGACCAAGGGCGGAACTTCGAGGCCCAGCTGCTCGGGGATGTGTGTCGGCGGCTCGGAATCCACAAGACGGCGCGGCAGAAGTGTGCCTACGACATGTGCAGCCGGGGGCAGGACTTTGAGCCCCGCGCACTGGTCTGGGTTTACTGTCCCTCCCCGAAACTGGACTCGCACTGGCGAGGACCGGGGGAGGTACTGGAACGTGTGGGGGAGGTGGTTTACCGGGTGTGGGTGGACGGCCGCCGAAAGGCGTTGGTGGTCCACCGGGACAGACTGGCTCCGTGCCGCCTGCAGGCCAGTACAAGAGACTCTGGGGAGTCGGACAGTGGGGCGACCAGGTCGCCAAGTCAGATTGGCCGAGGGGAGAACGAGGTGAGTGGTGTGGGGACTGGCTCGGTGCCGACGAGCACTCTGCGAGCGCCTCGGAGACGGACCTGCCAACTCGCTTAAGGGACTGTGTCCTGGACTCGTGGGGTAGCCGAGGACAGCGAACCCCCTCGGAGGAGGCTGTGTAGCGAGCTGGAGGGGTAGGGCTTGCCCTGTTAAGTCCTTTTGGGCCTGTTCTGGGGTTAATTAGGGGACACTGCCAGTTGGCGGGAAAACTGTGTGGGGGGTGATGAGCTGCACCTGGCAGCAATCACCATTTTGGCGGAAAAGCTGTGTGGGTTGGGGAGGTACTTAGTGGGTTTAGAGTTAGTTGGGGTGTGAACAGCAAAGAGGAAGGTTGTGTGGTGTGCTGTGTGCCGTGCTTGGCGACAATAAAGCTTCAGAAAAACCAAGTTGGAGAGTCCTGTCGACTTCTTTCCCCGTTCAACGCTACAATACAAAAAATGTCTTTCAGAAATGATCATTCAACATCAGTAACTTATCTCAAATGCTCTTGAAGCTGAATGCAATCAAATCCTCACATGGTCAAACATCTAGTCTCCAAGAAGAGCTGAGGCTGTTACTGCATCAAATGGGAGCAAAGTCCCCTTTTAATACCCTGATTTCAGATGAAATGTAAGATTTTGGACAGATAGTGTTTTTGGCTAAATATTAGCTCTAGGTGTACCCACTTCCTGAGCACATTTAGTTCAGTCTTGCTTTGTTAGAGAGCCTTGTGTCTTTAAATGTTACTCAGAGAACGAGAGAAAGAGAGTGCGTGAGTGAGGGAGAGATCAGGGATGGTGTCGCTGCAGGGCTCCAGGGATTGATTGATGGCAGCCGTATTTACGCCATCAGGTTCCCTGTATGCAGCCAAAATGGCTGCCTGTTCCCACAGAGAGTACAGACACCCCCCACCAGCACAGCAGACTAAAAAGCACACTGACTTCACAACATAATGAAAGAGAAATAAGAACACAACTTCATCATACTGAGGCACAGAGAGAGGGAGGGACAGTTTTAATAGCTTGTTGACATTAATTCTTCATGGTAAAGAATGGTACATGAGCTAAATACATAAGATCAAATAATGCTTGTTCTCTATAGGCTTACTCCAGTAAACTCTCTTATCAAGATATCAGGTAATAAATACCATTTCAGAAGTAACATATATTCACTCTCTATAATGGGGCCAATATGCATAAACAACAAAAACGTTTCTTATTTTGTATCATTGAATCTAGGTAGCTTTATATATGTGGTATAAACTAATGTTTAACAATCTTAAGAAGCTTTTTACTCTTTAGCTAATAAAAACATTTTACATATTGTTCATATTGGTTACTCAAGTATTTCCTCTACATTACAGTTTTAGATGTAGTTTAATTAAAAAAAGCAGAAGCTGCATTTTGATACTGCTGCTATAATCCTGATCAGCATTTATTCATTCTTTGAATCTTAAAGCTTGATGTGATGGAAAGGTGAGACCAAGAGACATATCTAAAATTATGCTTCTTATATAGGATGCTAGAGTGGACATTGCCTGGTTGTATGAACAGTTTTCTAAAGCATCATGCGTTTAAAGTTATTTAACTGATTGTGTGTTATTAGAACTGAAATCTATCTTTCAACTGAAATGTAACTGTGAAGAATCTCAAAGAGTTCTATTTAGAACCTTTTTAGTTCTCTGTAGAACCAAAGTTTCTTGTAGCACCCATCTCAAATAACCTTCAACCATCTATTTAAAAAAGGAGTGCACAACTCCTGGAGGGATGATGTACAGCACAGGTAATTTTTCTACTAAAACGCACATTATTCAACTGATCTGTTAATTGTTAAGTTGACTGGGTGTGTTTGAAAACAGCATTTCAGATGCTTAGCCAAAATGTAGAGTTTCTTTTGGAAAGCTAAGTTATTAACAGAAAATCAAATAAAAGCTGCACTAAAAGACATAACCTTTGAAGAGACCCAAAAAGAGCAATGTAAAAGACCCATGCACACTGATACACTATGCCAGGGGTATCATAGTCTTTAGGTAAATTACCTCAACTGCAGTGCCATTTACCTCTAACACAAACTTACTTTCATGTGTGATGTCATATTGACATTCATTAGCTGGTCCTGCTTTGTATACCAGTTTCCGAGACATGGATCAAACCTAGTCCTTATTCAGAGTTACTAAGAGTTAATGCATGGTTCTTAATGGTATACTGCAGTATGTTTGCCTTCAGTCACAGCCTGATGCATAGAGGGCAATGCTATTACCACCCACTACACCTCTACACTTAATCTCTAACTAGAAAATACTGTATGTGATTAATAGTTTGTAGACATCTGCTTATCTAATTTTCTCCTGAAATTCAGGCTGTTAATAGTCCTTCATTTGCTGCAGTAACAGCCTCTACTCTTCTGGGAAGGCGTTATGCTAGATGTTGGAACATTACAGAGAGGATTTGATTTCATTCAGCCAATGGAGCATTAGTGAGGTCAGGTAATGATGTTGGATGATTAGCCCTGGATCACAAACACCACTCCAATTTTTCACAAAGGAATTCAATGGAGCTCCAGCATTCAAATTCCACCACTCAACAGACTGGTGCTATGGCAAGGCATTGTATTCCTCTAGATAATGGCACTGGGCATATTGATCTGAGGCACCTATGAAACTGCTCCAGAGCATCCCATTATTTTGGCACTATGTTTCTGAGTGTGTGCATCTTAAAGTAACAGAACCCCTATGTGTTTACCTTAAAGTAAACTTTTGAATCATAAGAGGCATCTGGATGCTTCTGGACATATAGTACATCAGTGTCCAGTCCAGATATTTTTTTTACTTCTGATACATAAGATCTGCAGAAGTTGTTTCAAGGCTTGCAATTAGGAAACTTGAGGATTATCCAAGAATGCTGTGTGTATGAGAGCTTCTTGCTATCTGTATTCTTTCTGTATGGGTTTTCGGCAGGCTTAGCTGCAATTGGTTCTGCTGCAGCTGAGCTCCTCTCTCTCTCTCTCTCTCTCTCTCTCTCTCTCTCTCTCTCTCCTCTCTCACTGTCTCTTTCTTTCTTTCTGACTGGCGGTTTGGGAGGTGGTGGTGGTGGGGGGGGGGTGTTAGGAAAGGAAGTGACCTACATAGTACCGCTCCCTTGCCTCAGCTGTCGTTTGCATTTCAAGGGATGATGAATAATTTACTGCTCCTCTCCCCCCATGAAAACGTGACAGCCCTCAATAAAATTAACGAATTTAACGAGCGTGGGTGACAATCAGCTCTGCGACACTCAAAGGGGCCCCGGTCTGAGCCACTCATTCCAGAGCCTGAGGCAGATCTCTAAAAAAAAATAGTGGTAGTGCCACAGGTGAAGTTTTATCAGGAACAGATCACACCAGAGCCGGAGGAGTCAGCAGGGTTCTGCAGTATGGAAACAGCAGTGAGCCTTTGGTTATTTTCTCACACGTAAGACAGGAGCTAGCTATAGCAGCCTCAGTGCAGCACTGCTGGTGGAGCAGAAGCTCTAAAGCTCTATATTCTATTCTGGCACCAAGAAGAGCATGACAGCTTGTGCGCGGATGTTCTGGGCGTGGAGTGTATTTGGTTGCAGATATCTTGTGCATGTTCTGCGGTCTAATCCAGAGTTCAGCCCAAGTCAAGCAGCTCTTTCCATAGCCGAACTTTTAGCCCAGCTCTCCATGTCTCTGGATTCCAATTATACAGCAATGGCTAGGTTACAGTTTTAGAACCAGAGACAAACATACACACACACACACACACACACACAAACACACACACACAAACACACACAGACGAGTGCACACACAGCATCACTGGGGAGTGTGTAATAGTTTTATCAGGGTGAGCGCAGGCATACGAGTGCACTCCTGCCTGCAGCTATGGCTGGGCTCCATGGGAGAAAGTCAATTACAGCGGCATGAGGCAGCCTAGGGTGAACATATGGGAAAGAGATAAGGCAGGCAAGATGGCCGCCAAACTCTCCTTGCAACCCCCAGTGCCCAGCCGCGGCGTGTCACTCTGCACCCTCCTTCGTATTTACCTCACACTGCACTGTGAAATAATAAGACCGCCTGGAATCTGCCAAACACACACACACACACACGCACACACAAACACACACACACACACGCACAAACAAACACACACACACACACACACACACACACACACACACTGACAT
Organism: Brachypetersius altus; assembly: GCA_037974465.1. Classification (NCBI taxonomy): domain Eukaryota; kingdom Metazoa; phylum Chordata; class Actinopteri; order Characiformes; family Alestidae; genus Brachypetersius; species Brachypetersius altus. The sequence continues at coordinate 5,130,836 of JBBPDB010000153.1, forward strand.
GTGCATGTAAGACTGTTTATTTGGGCTTAAGCAAGGACTGAAGGACAGGACGCCCCAGGCGTGAAAGACAGACTGAGGACTTCCAGAAGAGGTAAAGTATGGTTTAAAGATACTTTTGGTAGAATAATCCATGTTGTAGGCCCAAGCCAGACCTTTAGCCCCTTCATCCAGCTCATCAAAGACACAGAGGCCATTTTACCAGAAACATCACTGTATAGGTTAAGGCTAACCTATACAGTGTATATAAGCCCATCTGTTGCTGCACAATTTGTCTGACACTCTCGTAGAAAAGGACCATAGGCTCACTACTGACCAAATATTATTTAGGCGGGATGGGGTGTACAGTGCTGAAGTGGTCTTTTCCTTTGATGGGTGGAGTGCAATGGGTCTGATGACACATTGAGCAGCTGTTGCAATAAGTACATCTGAAGAGCACACCCATGGCAGGTGTTTCTGATACAATGACCAGTGACTGTAGACACCTAGTAGTTGTGGTAGTTATGGCTAATAAAGTGCAGCTCAGTGTAGAATGAAAAGATAATGGTCTAATTTCTTAAGAGTGTTTTACACTGGGTGCCTTGGGGTAGCTGAACTACATTGCGTAAGAAAAACTGAGCAACTGTTGCTGATTACTGTTCACTGATTACAAGAGTAATGTCTGGACATTATACTTTGGACATTCTAAAACCAATCCTCCATGTTTCTCCAAGCCTAACTGTTTTTTTTTCCACCCATGGGAGAGTCTTTTGGTTCAGTTTTTTGTCTGTAGGCCCAGTGTGTCAATGGTTATACAGAATAGTGGTCCTCAGACTGGTCATCACTGGCCCCCGGACTGTCCATATTTTTGCTCCAGCCCAACAGAACATTGAGATAGGCCAACAAATATGGACTGTCTAGGGGTCCTTGAGGACAAGTTTGAGGACCACCACTCTATAATTATTGACACACTGGACGAAAAAACATGCACCCAAAAACTCACAGGTGAAAGTGGTCAGAGTTCTAAAATACAACAGCAATGCTGCACCACATCAAGCCTTTTGTTGTTCTTTCTTGTTTGCGAGCAACTGAAAAAAAATTGCGATTCATCGCACGTCCCAACGTAGGCAGCTCTCAAACAGTCAAGCAGAGCAGGAACGAGGAGAGGGAAGGGAATTATATCTACTCTCTCTCTTGCTCTCTCTCTCTCTCTCTCTCTCTCTCTCTCCCTCTCTTTCACACATACACACATAAACACACACACAAACACGCATGCACACATACACGCACGACAGCCCACTCTTTCACTTATTCCACTAACATCGACATGCAAAAACGGACACAGAGAGACGCCCGCTAATCGTTAACCGTAACGCTCAGTCGTGCGTTACGGAACAGCGGTTGGCCTCCAGAAAAATAACCCCATTTGACAACAAAAACCCCACCAGATCCTCGTGCTGGATTATGCGTCTTTCGTTTCACACTGTGCCTGATGTATATTGTTCCTCAAATAGAAGAGTGAGGAAGAGAGAGAGAGAGAGAGAGAGAGGAAAAAAGGAAAATGAGTGGAAAAGCAAGGCAGCAGCGCGTCAGAACGTAAGTCTCTGTCAGAAAAGCAATCAGCAGCTCGAGCGTCTGGCCTCCTGCAGCCCGCTGATTACAGCATTAGGCTCAGCCCAATTCTTCCCCTTGTGTGGCAAATCATTTCGTCCGCAATAAAGAACTCTAAGACAAAGGAGAAGTTAATTAAGATTAATTAACTTTTTAATGACGCCAGTACACTCATATTTGTGCTGTGGCCAAAGGCGTTTTCGAGCATGTCTCCTATTTACCTTCTCATTGTACTCTCTCTCTCTCTCTCTCTCTCTCTCTCTCTCTCTCTCTCTCTCTCTCCACTTTTATTAGGAGGTAAAACAGTCTCAAGGACATTTGTAGCTACCTATATTGGTGTTAATCCTTCTCACGGTTGTTGGACTTGAGTTTGTCCGCTGAATATGGAGACTAAACATCTTTTTCTATATATTTATGAAAAATGTTGGACCGCTACACTCAGTTTTTCCTTACTTGTGTATTAACCTCTGACTTGTTTTTTTTGACTGGGTTTGTTAAGGTAAAAAGCAGGTGTTGATCTTAGTGTAGCTTTACAGGTGTGAAGAACAGACCCAGACTATGTAAAGCACTGATGTACGTTGCTCTGGTTAAGAGCATCTGCTAAATGCCGTAAATGTAAACATAAATGTTAAATGGCCTGTGATGCCTTCCATCGATATTAGAACATTTACACATAACTGAAAATTGAAGCAAAGATGCAAATTCATAAGCATTAGTTACTGTGGTAAGGAATTTTTCATCCAGTGAGATTCCAAAACAAACACATTCACATGCATTGTTGTTTTGGGTTTGAGAGCCACTGGAGCTTGGAGTTTATTCTTAAAGGGCTCATAAGTTAATTTGTTCTTTTTTTTACTGTTTGCTCTAGGGTTCACTTGTAATTTGTGTGGTTTTATGCACCAGTAGAAGGTAATAATTCATTTCCTAACTTCTTATCTCTTAGAATTAAACAGGCAATTTTATTTCTGAATTGTGGCTGATGTTTTAAAATGTTCTGATTGGCTGGACCATATTGTACCACTGTCCAAAAGCAATATAAACTGAAACACTCTTTATTATTTCAGCTGGAAGGAGAGGAGCTAAACTGGTGTAGGTGTTTGAAGGGGCTGATTTATGTGAAAGCTTACATTTTATGGCACAAAAACAAAACAGGCTGTTTTAGCAGATTCGTTTTCATTTATAGGCTGAAAGGACCAGGTAGTCAACTGTACCTTTTGAAACTTTACATACAGTTTTTGACCACTTTTATTTAAAAACAGTAGTTTTCCATGACATAGGTCCTTAAATTTGAAGTAGCCATGTTGGATTTAGTAAAATGTATCATGATATTCTTGGTGTTTTCTCTTATAGTATAAAAGAAGCTGTTTTTTGTTGTTGGATACACTGAAATGAGTGCACATTCACTTGTCTCATGCCAGGATCTGTAAAAGACGACTGAAAAGTTCCTATTCATGTGTTTGCTCTCTTTGAATGGTAGTTTGTAACAAATCTCGGCTGTCCTTATATCTTACATATTAAAGTAAATACAAGAGCATCAACGTTATTCACTTCAGCTGTCAGTGGTTTTCAGGTTTAAAGATTACATGGGAAACTTTTAAAACCTTTAAAAGCAGCTGTAACCCGCTGGTGATAACAAAAGCATGCCGCAAACTAATCAACCACAACATGGAAACTACTGACAGCTGAAGTGAATAACATTTATAGTCATTATAATGGCCCCTGTCAAGGGTAGGGATGTATTAGGCAGCAAAATAGAGCCAGTAGTAAAAGTTCAGTGGTTGACTACCTGTTTTCCATCCTTATGCTTTAACCTCTGACTTTTCTTTGACAGGATCTGTTAAGTTGTGTAACTCAGCAGGCAGTCACTTGGTTAAATAGCGGATGTTGACTGAAGTATAGCTAATCAGGCTTGAAGAACAGATGTGGATTACTTGAGCACTGATGTACGTCGCTCTGGATAAGAGCGACTGCTAAATGCTGTAAATGTAAATGTAATGGTGAGAGAACTGGATGAGAGCGTCTCCAGAACAGCAGGTCTTGTGGGGTGTTCCCAAAATATAGCAGTTAGGACCTACCAAAAGTGGTCCAAGCAGGGACAGTGATGTGTGCACAGAGCAAAGAATTGTGTGTCTGGTCTGACCCCACAGTAAAGCTACTGTAGCACCAGTTACTAATAGGGTTAATTCTTGCTATAAATAAAGAATGTTAAAACGCACAGCTTGTTGCATATAGGGCAACATAGCTGGAGATGGGTCAACATGTCCATGCTGTCCATCACCAAGTGTCTACAATAGGAACCTGAACATCAGAACTGGATTGTGGAGTAATAGAAGCAGGTGACGAGTTTTCTTTTACATCATGTGAATGAGTGTGTGTGCACTGCTTAGCTGGGGAAGAGATGGTACCAGGATGAATTATGGGAAGAAGGCAAGCTGGTGGAGGCAGTGTGATGCTCAGGACAATGTGAATGTCACTTTAACATGTATCACAAACCCACACATTAAAGACGACCAAGTTCACTCCTTTATGGAAACAGTATTCCCTAATGTCAGTGGCCTCTTTCAGCCTTCTGTCAAAAAAATAGTTCAGGAATGGTTGAAGGAATATGACTTAGAGATGTTGAATCGGGATCCTTATTCTTCAAATCTCAGTCCAATCCAGCATCTGTGGGATGTTCTGGATTCATGTCATTTGCTTTCTCAGTAAAAAACAACATTCTTTACATTTTTACTAGAACATACCACCATTTTCATTTGGGGGAATGAAATACCCCAATGTGGGGGAAATACTTTGGTTGCACGCGGTGGAAGAATATGCAGTAACGTGGTATGAGTGAGAGAGTTTTCCTTTTCCTTTATCTGTGGCTTAGTTGTGCTGTTATGATATCACAACTGTGTTAGGATTGGTAAATGACTGAGGCTAGAGTGTGGTTCCACTAACACCAAAATTTATGTTACATCACTGTCGAAGAAACAGATCTGTGGCGTAACTCGAGGACCTCCTGTATGTAATTCTGTGGGAAGCTAACTATGGATACATTCTTGTGAAAGAGCAGTTCATTATTGGAATTGCAAACATCAGTTAAACCTGTTCTAAGGGTTTATGCTCCTAATTCAGCTTGTGGAATCAATAGGCTTTTTATGAGTTGAAATAAACACATTAGAACAAAGAAAATATGAAAAAAGTGTGAAGTGTGAGTCTCTATCACCAATGTGAAGGAACTCTTGTGTTTTACACTGTGTGGACATTTAAATTTTTAATTATATTGTGTGTTTTCCTACTCTATATGTCTCACAGTGAAATAATGTGAGAGTGTGGGGGAGATTGGAGGCAAGTTTGAGAATGTATGTGTGTGTGTGTGTGTGTGTGTGTGTGTGTCATTGCCTGCAGGGGGCCTGGGACAGCCGCTGTATCCCCTGTGTGCCTGCTGCTTTACATTCTGGCGGTGTAGGCTGAGTCTCACACAGCAGCAACCAGCCAGCCAGCCATGCACATCCTTCATTCAGCCTGGCTCCTCATTTATCAACTCACTCAACCATCTCTCTCTCTCTCCCTTTCTCTCTCTCCCTCTTTCTTTATCTGTCTCCCCATCTTTCTTACTCTTCGTTCCCTCTCTCTCTTGCTGTCTCTCTCATTCTTTTTCTTGTTCCTCCTTTCTCTCATTCTCTATCTGTTCTATCTTTCTATCACTTTCTCTCCAATACAACCTCAATTTGCATTTGCACCTGTCTGTGGTGTATAATCACAGAGTGTGAGAGGGAAAGAGAAAAAAGGAGAGGGAGTGATGCAGAGGATGAGTGTGTGGGTGTGGGTGTGTGTGTGTGTGTGTGTGTGAGTGTGTACATTACCCTGAATGTTTACATTTCTAACCCTCTGCTGCAGTTCTGCCAAAAAAAAAAAGAAATTTGTGCCCTAACCTCATCGCCCCCTAGAGGCCAGACATGGAATATGCCTGATATCTATTCTTTTGTTGTTGACTAACTACCTCTCCCTAAGCGGAGTGTGGTGGTATGCAGAAAGAACTCAGCCTTGCAGCTACCAGGTCTGGGCCAAATCTCACATCTATCCTGAGCGAACATCAGACTGCAGAGATGAAAAGGAAGAAAATCAATAAAGGAGAGAGGGGGCTATGTAGAGACCCTGGCTTTGCTTTGATTGAAGACTGACTGACAAGCCCTTCGCCTTTGTGATCTACTGCATGCTGAATGATTAGAGTAGAGGGGGGAAAGCACCCATGCTATATTCACACCCAAAACTTCAGCCAATGAAGGAAAAATACAGTAGAGAATACGGTACAATATTGACACTGTTCTCATACTGTGCATTGCTGTATAGCTGAATATGAAGCTGTAAAGACAGCAAGGCTGAAGTCATGACTGTAAAAACGATTGACGCTTACACATCTTATTTACAAAATTGTTATTTTTAGAACTATGCATTTAAAATGGCAGTCAAATATAATTATTTTACGAACAATATCACTCTGAAGAACATTTTGTCATAGTGGAGGCATAATGTATGCGCAAGTATAATTTATTAAAGAAGAACACCAGAGACTAAAGTCTCTGCTATTTTAAACCCATTTTTAAGGGAATGGCTCAAGGAAGAATCAAATTTATACAATTATCTTCTTGCCTGGCATCCAAACCTTCGCTCTGCACTGGAGCAACAGTTTTAAAATTCTGTTTGATTGAATGGAATTGCCAGATATAAAATGTAATTTTTGTTTTGTGTTGTTTTTTTTTTTTGGGGGGGGGGGGGATTGTTTCATTTTTTTAGGTTTTTTGTAAGACCAGTTTCTGTAGCATTATCAGTATTTGTTCCTGCAGTGTGCTGTTTTAAATTAAACAGTTACTTGGAATTTGCCCATAGACAGAACTGTCTGCGGGATACAGAGTTTCACAAACAGTGTGAGTAGCCACTTCATAGCGTGTCAGTTGAATAATTGCATACAGTGTAAATATATAAATCACAGACTTGCAGACAATGAGTGATTCACATATGCAGTGTGAATTGTCACCAAGGAACAGCTCTCAAATTGTAAATTGTACACCTGGTTTAAACTGAACACACTGAAAATGAAAGGAAGGTAAAGGCAAGAAACAAACAAGAAAAACGTACCACAAATCAAAAGCAGCAGATGCACAGAAATGTACAAATTAGGAGAAGCAAGACAAAGAAACAACGAAACACAAGAGCTACATATACACCTAGACTAATGGTGCATAGCAAAAAAAAATAAAGTTGGGGTAGATCTAAGGTGGAGACAAAGGTGGAGGTGGTCACATGACAGGGCAGAGACTCGAGAGGGTTTAATAAAGTTGGGGAGTCCCTTGCTGTGTCACAAAAGCTATTCTTCAGCCATAAAAAGTGGTCAGTAGCAGTAGTGTAATAGCTCTTTATTTATGTTTAAATACTGCAAGGCCAGGACTGCTTTGTCATGTCATCAGAGAGGAGTCGGTGCATGAAATTTGCTGGAGGAAATGCTGAACGATAGCAAGCTGGCAAGATCAGTACTGATGTGAATGGTGTAATATGGCAGGCAAAACAGTCATGTGTTTATACTTAAATGCTCTCCTGTGAGCCAAACAATGATGACAGGTTCATCCCCTACCCCACAATCAGTTTACATCCTCTTAAACACATAAACTAAAGAAAAGCACACACTATATTTTACTGTACATTTAACAGGCTGTTTTAAAGAACATATAAAAGCTGCTTTAATCTTCTCTTAAAGTTGGTCAGATGGATTATGGGCAACAGAAGACTGAAGGATACACCAGCAGTGGCCTTGGAAAGTGTCAGACTGTGGACAGTTTCTCTTGGTTTTGTTCAAAGGATTGCCTTCTTATTAGAACAGTCTTTGATGACACAGCAGTCTAAAAATGCAGCTCACCTGGACCGCAGCCCAGCGTCTGGAATGAAGCTCCTGACACGATTTTAAGAGTGCTACCCGAACTTGAGGAAACCAAGAGTCTAAAAATTGCAAGATCAAGAATTGTAGAACAAGACTGCAGAGGTGGAGGAGGAATAAAAGGGAAGAAAAAAAAGAAGGACGGAGAGAATCCATGTGCTGATGTCACTCTAGGCATGAAGTGTGAGTAATGTGGATTATTTATGGACTGAACTGCTAGAGCACTGTTGTCTGCTGGCAAAGAACAGCAAAAGCAACGAGACTTGAGAATAAGCACACACACACACACACACACACACACACACACACTCACACATGCCTACACACATGCCTACACACACAGTAGCTTGGGCAGTAGAGGTTCTTAAACAAGAGAAGCTAGCATACCCTATGGTGCATTTATTAATCCCTTTGAAAATCTCACCTGCATGATCTCAGGGAGATTCTGTGTGTAATAGACTTGTGGAATTTGAGACGGACAGAAATGCCTAAAAGAAACAGACAAAGCTGATTTGCATCCATCAATTAGGTTGTATCAGCAGATCACTCTGCAACACCAATGTATTCAACTTTTAAAGTAAAATTGTGAGATCTGTCTTTTCTAACACTTTCTCTCCTCAACGTGCCATTTTTAATTCAGCTTGATGGTCTGTCCTTGGCAGATCTGTAATGTTCTGGTTCATGCTTTTATGTTGTGCTACATAATAATCCCCCAAGAATGCGGGATTTAGGAACCTCTTGTAATTGCATGTACTGTTGAAATCCTTCTAATGCAAATTCAGTGTTTCAGTGAGCAGTGAGAGTGTAATAAGCTGTAGCGGACGGAAGGACAGCAAGGTGTTTCTAGGGCGGAGGCTGGGCGGGAGGTGGGCTGACTCACCTTTCTCCCCGGCTCCTGCCCCCTCTGGGAAAGCAGGGCGGAGGTGATTGGCAGAGGGCTGTGGTTGGGTCTGAAGCCTGCTGGGAAGAACCCTCCTTTCATCTCATCCAAGGCCAAATGCATATGCATCAGACGCCTCCTCAACAACCTTCCCCAACAGCAGTTCCCTACTGTGATTTGCCTTCAGGTTTAAAATGAGGCTGGAGGCAAGGAAGAACAGCAGAAGGGAGGGTGGGGCTGAGTTTAAAGAGATCAGTAGGTTTGTGGAAGCAGCAATGTGCAGTTTCAAGGCGCACACAATTGCACCATATGTTCTTGTCCACACTGACTGAGGTAGGTCACCTCCACGGGGCACGGAAAAGGTGCTTTGGACCAGAGCTTTGCTGGTTTTGAGCTCTAAGGGCCTGCTAAACTCTCTGCTCACCTATGAGATGTGTGACCAGCTTAAGTAAAGTTTCTTATATGCATGAGATAAGGGATAGCTGCCTTGTGCTAGCACACACTGGCCAGTTTATCAGAAATTCAAGCTATTTACTTGAAGCCTACTATATAATGTAACATACTGACATAATCTTGCCATAAACATGTCATGGCTGTTGTTATGTGCCATATCATGTCCAATCCTATAATATTGTCATGTTGCCAGAAATTATTTGTCAGATGTCATGTTTGGTGGCACATGCTAATTTGTGCTACAAATACGCATTAGTCATCATGACATTAAATATCATAACATTTACTTATAATTTTAACATTGCCCCATGTGCTGGGCCAAATCACAGGTCCTCAGTTCAATTTCCAGGGTGGCCAAGGGTTCTGTCTATGTGGAGTTTGCATGTTCTTCTTCTACCTGCCTGGATTTCACTGACACTCTGGTTTCCTCCCACAGTCCAAGGGGATGTACGTCAGGGAACTGGAGATGCTAAATTGTTCCTGTATGTCTGCCCTGTGATGACCTGGCAACCTGTCCAGGTGTTTCTCTGTATACGGATAGGCTGCATCACCCCCGCAGCCTCTGTATGGGAATTCAAAGGCCAAGTCAACACCTTGAACTCTTTGTCATGTTCCTCAAACCATTGCTGAACAAATTTTTAATGAGGCAGTGTGTATTATCCTGCTTAAAGAGGTCACTGCCATTAGGGAATACCATGAACAGGTGTACTTGCTCTACAACTATGTTATTTGCAGGTATTTGTCACAATAACATCCACATGAATACCAGAACTCAGGGTTTCCTAGCATCACACTGTCTGTGCCAGCTTCCCTTCCTTCCATTTTGCCTGGCACCACCTCTTCTCCAGGTAAGCGATACACAAGAACCTGGCCATCCACATGAAAATGTGATTTATCACATTAGGTTGCCCTTTATGTGTTTAGGCACTTTTGGCAGTGGAGAGAGGTCAGCATGGTCTTTCTGACTATGCTGATGCTACACAGTCCCATATGCTACAAGCTGTGATGCACTGGGTTCTGACACTTTTCTACCATAGCCAGCTCTAACATTCTCACTAAATTGTTCTACAGTTGCTTTTGAATGGGATCGGACCAGATTCTAGCTTTCACGCACATCAGTGACACTTCAGTGCCCATTACTCTGTCTCCAAATCTTTCCTATGGCCCACTTTTGGTTGGTACTAATCACTGGGAACACCTACGGGACCTGTCGTTTTGGAGATGCTTTTTTTCTTCCCATTTTTTCTTGAATGTCCTCTCAGGGCATCAAGCACCGCTCGTCTTGAACCTCCATTGCTCAAAAGAAGAGGAAGACATGCATGAAGACTCTTTTCAGCCTTGGCCCCCCAGTGGTGGAATGAACTCCCTTTTGCATTTAGATATGCGGAGTCCTTCGCCTCTTCAAGCGTCGCCTAAAGACCACCTCTTTAAGGAGCATCTTGGTGACTAACCAGTCCTCCCACGCATCTCTTATACATCTTTTCTTATATATTTACAAATCCCATGTACACTTTTAACTGTTTTCCTTACTTGTGTATTAATCTCTGACTTGCTTTTTCTCTTTGACAGGTTTTGTTATGGCATCCAGCAGTAACTTGATTAAATAGCTGTTGTTGATTTAAGTATAGCTTTACAGGTTTAAGAACAGGTGTGGACTACTTTAAGCACTGATGTACGTCGCTGTGGATAAGAGCATGTGCTAAATGCCGTAAACATAAATATTAATGTCAAGAACTTACTGTTCATTTGCCTAATATATCCCACCCCATTCACAAATGTCATTATAGTTTAATTCACTTCACCTGTCAGTGGTTTTAATGTTGTGACAGATCTGTGTATATCTAAGCTACACATAGTAGCCAGCAGCGGAGAACCCATTCTTTTTGTTTTTATTCATTTCCCTGCTTTGATTATGTACACATTTTAAATAATACTTCACTTGATCACTGTATACATAGTTTATCTGCATGAAGTCTACACAGTTTGTTTTTAAATGAAATCATTTAGAATCAAAAACATTTCAAATGAACTCCTGCCTCTGCTTTTCCATTGTAACAGTTGCTCGGTTGTTTAGTCTGAAAGCAGTAATTTAATGAATGCTACCAGCTAACCGGAGCTGAAACTTTGATAGACATAGCAACAGTAACTAAGGGAAACTGCCCTCCCTCATAATTTAGCATGTGGCAAATTTAGCATGTGGCCAAACAATTTAGCACGTGGTACCTAGGCAAAAAATGACCACACTGTCCACAAAAATGACCACACTGTCCTAAGCTCTTCCCCATTTCATTTTGTCTTTGCAGGTGTGATCTTTTTTGATTTTTTTCCATTTATGCATAGGCCAATAACAGCCTGATTGTGTGACATTTGTGCAATTATCCCATTAGCCACATTGCATTACTCAGGGCATATCTGAGTAACACACACACACACACACACACACACACACACACACACACAAACACCCCATACTGTGCAGCCTAAGCAGTCTCTTCCCCTATGCATTTGCACCCAATGTTGACCCTTGAACATGCTCATACAGACACACACACACACGCACACACATCTCAGTGCTGGCTGTCTTTCAGCTGAGTCGCATGCTAACAGTATCTGGCTCCCTCCACAGCCATATGGCCAGTGAATGGACCTGCGTGGTGCGACCACCCCAGGAGCAGCCGGCAGTCACTGGAGTTGGAGTTACAGCTGTCAGAGAAATGAGAAACACATGCAGAGTTTACTTCAAATCTCTTTGTGTACATACACTACAGGCGCATGCCACAGGGAACATGCGTCTCTCATTATGTGACACATTTACAGTTGGTGTTAACCTTTTGACATAGAAATATAGTGGAAGGAGTAAATATGAAGGATTGTAGTATGAACCAGTGTTCATCACAATAACTGAAATAGTCTCTTTGTTTATATGTATATACACTACCAGTGCATGCCACAGGTTTTTACCACTTACCCATTTATTTCATGAACTGCAGATTTGTATATCTGTTGTTATTGAGTGAACAACTAAAATATAGTCACAAAATTAAAAAAAAAATTCTTTATAACACAGGAAGGATGTGTAACAGGTTGTATAATGATGCAGAGTCAAATTCTAGACTGTCCTTTAAATGCACATGGTAACTGTTTCGTCCCCTTGTCTGTCACTTAACAGCTTGCTAAATATCTAACCCTTGTCTGGTAATCCACACTATAATTATGTGGCTTTTTGTAGGCCAACTGTGATGAATAAAAATATTTTTGTATATTAAAGTTTCTCACATGGTGACCATAAAGTAAATGTATTTGTTGGCAATAAATATTGAGTGTATTTTTAGTAAATATTAAGTGAGAAACAGGAAAAGTGTCCGCAGTGTGTTCAAAAAACTTTCGAATGGTAGTGAATGCATTCACTCACAAAAAAGCTACAAATGACAGGGTGTGTAGAATTAGTTGGTAAATGTGTCATTTCTTAGCTTTCTCTCTTTGAGAGGAAATCATCTTTTTATCAATGGCAACATAAAATAGTGAACTTGAGTCAAATTTTATTCGTTATTTTTTTATATTTAATGTGTATTTTCTATGGTCAGCACATAAGTGTATGGACTATTTTTAGTCTTTTATTGCACATGTATGTGTTAAGAACATCCAGAGTTCATCCAGAAAGTACTCCTGACACAGTAGATGTGAATACAATCTGTAAAGTTTATCTAAAACAGAATGTAGTGGGAACATTTTAAACACATCTCTGTGTCTGGTTGAGGACAATGCCTATTAAGCTCAGTATGAAATAGAAACTTAAAATAGAAGTGTGTTGTTAATTAGAACATTGTTTTTGATAATGTATCATTATTGTAAATATTGTAAAAGGAAGAAAAGCAGGAAATACAAAACAATATCTAACTTTAATATAAAGACCATTTTTATGACCATCACATCCTCTGCTCGACCTTTATGAACCCTTATGTACCACATCTGTCACATCCTTTTGCCTTTTCTCTTTCCATCTGTCTCTCTTTCTCTTTCTGTCTCCCTGTCTCTGTGTCCTTCTCTCCCGCTCTCTGTCTGTATTCCTCTATCTCTTGATCTTCCTTCTCTCTGTCTCTTTCTCTTTCCTCTCTTTCTCTCTCTCATCCTATTCCTCTTCTTTCCCACTTTCACGCCTCCCCTCTCCCTCTCTCTCTCTCTCTCTCTCTCTCTCTCTCTCTCTCTCTCTCTGTGTCTCTCTCTCTCTCTGTGAGATACATTATTCAAGCCGGGCGTTTTAAGTAGGTCATGCCGCCATAGCCTTCAAATGAGCCCAGACCAGGAATGCACACACATACACACACACATGTGCAATCACAGTATCTTTCCTTCTCTTCCTATTCACACTAATCTTGAACTCACCGCTGATGTACAGCAGAATAGCAGTGAGATTGCGGAGGTGAGTGTGTGTGTGTGTGTGTGTGTGTGTGTGTCTGTGTGTGTGTGTGTGTGTGTGTGTGTGTGAGAGTGTTGTGGGGGTGGAACAACCATTTGCAGCTAATTTAGGAGCTGGATTTTCTAAAGGGGGACTGTAGTCAAAACACAGAGAAATTTGGGAGAGCATGAAGTGATATTTTTGCACTTGCTCTCTTTCTTTTCTCTCCTCTCTGTCTCTCTATCTCTCTATCTCTCTCTGTCTGTCTCTGTGCTCTTCTCCTCAAGAGACCTTTGTTAGTAGGGCTGCACCAAGGAGCCGCCTTTTTATTGGGTTTGTGTGTGAGTGTGTGTGTGTGTGTGTGTGCGTGTGTGTGTGTGTGTGTCTGTGTTTGTGTGTGCACGCGTGTGTGTGTGTGTGTGTGTGTGTGTGTGTGTCTGTGCGTGCATACTGTACGTGTACTTTGCCAGTACAAGCAGTTGCCACAGGAGAGAAGATCTTCCCACACATACAGAATACGCTTGATTTGTCAAAGACATGCTTTGCATTCTATACTTGATCACCTTCATACTGCATGCCTAAATACCCAACTTCTACTTGAGAAGAACAATGGAGGCACAAAGAGAAATGCAAAGGGCTTTTCACATTTTTATGCACTGTCAGAATGTTGGGTTATGCATATGATCATTCATGTACATCCAAAAGTCTGTACACACATGCTTATTCTGTGTTTCATTCATTTCTTTTTAAATTCAGGTTATTAACAGGGAGATTCCCGCCTCTCAACTAGCTGAAGCAACAGCCTCTACGTTCCTGTAAAGCTTTAAAATAAAGGTTTGAACATTGCTGTAAGGATCTAAATGCATTCAGTAATGAGCGCATTATTAAAGTCATGTAATCCACCAGTATAATATAAAAATGACAGAGAAATCAGGCAGATCACATTTTAATGTCTACTGGGTGGGACCAAAATGTGCAGAAGAAAAGCTCTTGGCTCTTGGAGGTTCTAGATACGTCATGTGAGCAGCAGCTCCACCATTGGCTTCATGTCAATGACCTTTACAAGATAAAATAAATAGCAAAATGTTTAAAATAAAATAGCCAAATCAGGTTATCCCTGATATCTTACAACATCAGGGTCTAAATTCAGGGTCTAACTTGCGCAATTACAAAGACATGCATCAACACACATGAAGTAGGAATGCTTTGACCACACCCAACACTATAACATGCCATCAGATACCTAAAACCAGTGACAGCTGCAAAGGCCAAGCGACTCTCTCTCTCTCTCTCTCTCTCTCTCTTTATCTCTCCCTCTCTCCCTCTCTTTATCTCTCCCTCTCTCTCTCTCTCTCTCTCTCTCTCCCTCTCTCTCTCTCTCTCTATCTCTCTCTCTCTTCCCTCTGTGA
>JBBPDB010000153.1:5148857-5160876 GCA_037974465.1 Brachypetersius altus
CTCTCTCTCTCTCTCTCTCTCTCTCTCTCTCTCTCTCTCTCTCTCTCTCTCTCTCTCTCTCTATCTATCTCTCTCTTCCCTCTGTGAGCACTCGTGCCTGAGAAACGCTCCCTCTCCTCTCCTCCATCAGCATTGCTCCAGCAGGCCATCTGTCAGCGCTAATGGATGCACGCTCATTTGCATGGCTGATGAGCGCTCCTCGTTTGGCAAGGCTTGAGCAGAAGGTCGCATTCTGACGCGTCGGAGAAGGAGAAATTTTGGCAGGGAGAGAGGAGAGAGAGAGGCAAAGACCTGTAGAGAGGGTTATAATAGACAGAGGCAGACAGAGAGAGAGAGAGTGCTTTTACAGGTGCATTTAAAGCATGTATTAAAATGAAATCTTTTAAAATACTTTTTATTTTTTAGCTTCTATATGTAAAGAGGTTAATTATGGAGAAAGCCAGAGAGAGAGAGTGAGAGAGAGAGTGAGAAAGCATGTATACTCATGCATTTAAAATGGTCATTGTTGCAAATAATTGATTTTAAAATATTTTTATCCGCCTGCCTTTGGATTTTAAATATATTTGCATTTATGGCCAATGTTCACTCAATGTGTTATCCTCTTTTCTTTTTGATAACAACAGCAAAACATCCATGTAGTCACAGGGCCTAAAGTTGGGTTTAAGTTTAGGTGTAGGTCTGGCAGTGTTTAGCTAAATAGGGAAAATCCATAAAGATAGCAGTATAAGAACATGTGTGTGAGTGTTTATGCACTGTCTCTGGAAGTAAATCAGGCTCTATGAGGCTCTTCTAGCCTATCACTCTGTATTTGTCTTCTCCACCAGGGAAGACATGTCTGCAAGCCCCCCCAGCCCCCAACCCCCTTCACGCCGCTGCCTCAGCTCTTTCCCCATGTCTGTGTGTGTGTGTGTGTGTGTGTGTGTGTGTGGTGTGTGTGTGTGTGTGTGTGTGTATGTGTGTGTGTGTGGGTGTGTGTGTGTTCGTGTCTCCTCTGGTCTCCTCTCCTCTCAGCCTCCCCAGCCTATCTCCTTTAATTACTGCTTATGGCTCCCCTTGCCCACCCCCCCTCCCCCAAATCCCTGCTCTCTGTGGCTGAGGCTGCTCTTTGTGCCTGTCGCCTCTGCCGCTGGTATGTTGCCTCCATTCTCTGTTCTCAGAGCATTTGGGCTGTGGATGAAAATACAGATTATTGTGTTCAGCTGATCTCAGAACAGTCCTTCTGGGTGCTGTCACAGCCCCTGCAGCCCCTGTGGAATAACACTGAGAGTGAGGAGGATAAGGTGACGCGTCAGACAGGCTTGCAGGCTTCTCTAAACGGCAGACTTTGATGCTGAGGCTGTGAAAGAGCTTTGAGAGGGTTGTGATTGCTCTGTGGGTATGTGTGTGTGTGTGTGTGTGTGTGTGTGTGTGTGTGTGTGTGTGTGTGTGTGTGTGTGTGTGTGTGTGTGTGTGTGTTTGTGTGTTTGTTTGTGTGTGCTCTTGCATGTGGAGTCTATCGATCTGTCTGTTTTCCAATTGGTGACAAGAAGGTTCTTTATGAAACACACAAAAAGATGGCATTGGCACATCTTCTGTAATGCAAATGCAAAAACAGTCTTGGAAAACCATGAAAAATTTCTTTACAATTTCTGACGCAGTTTTACCACCTATTCCAGAGAGTAGTTACCATGTGGTTCGGAACACTAATGTGCATTCCTACGTACATATGTCTTTGGCTATCAGCCATGTGCACATTATGCTTTTTGTTTAATGAACGTCTGCATCCGTGAATGTAATTGCCGTTAAGTGTGTTTTACAGTGGACCCTCTCGAGCAGTGCCAGTGAGGTAGAGTACCCTCCACACGTGTCCTCAATGCCAGGTGGCTTTTTTAGCCAGTTTCCCTTTCCATTAATTAGCCTCTCCATTTTCTGCTGGCCACTCTGACATTTCCCCGCTGCTAATTCACTGATTAAGCCTATTAATGTGATTAGAGAGGCATTTCTAAGACAGCTGCCATTATATACAGTATGCAAACGAGAGGCAGCCCAGTTGCCCCACGATTTGTCTGTTGTTCAAACAGCAGAGGTAGAGGGCTGAGAATGGAATAAAAGAGCTGTTTGTCACTCCTAAACTGTCTTATTTAGCTGCTACTCTCCTTTGCTAAATCTGCCTCTGCTGTGCTGTTCAGCACCCAGTGTTTTCAGCACCAGGCACTGTCCAGCCCCACATGTTGTTCATTCAGTATTGTGCTTTGGCATCAGGCACTGTTCACAAGATAGCTCCAGTTCCCAACCAGAAGAGACACTGATTGATCACCTGTATTGATCTGTATCTGTGAAAATATTTAAGGTACTGCAGAAACACTACAGAAAAAAGGCAGCATTTTGGCCCATTGTTCATCACCAGGTGTCGTCCATTGTTTTCAGAACCAGGAGCTGTTCACTTTTTGGTACCTTACAGTTCTGGGAGCTGTCCATGTTTTGTCACATTTCAGCACTGGGAGCTGTCCACTTTGTGCTACATTTCAGCGCTGGGAACTGTCCACATTTTGTTACATTTTAGAACAGGGAGCTGTCCATTTTTAATACATTTCAGCACTGGGAACCATCCACATTTTGTTACATTTTAGAACAGGGAGCTGTCCGCTTGTTCTTCAAATTCACAATCAGCGAAGACTGTTCATTCTAATATTTATGTGCACAGTATGCAGTACATTTCTATCTCTAAAATACCCCTTATAATAGCAATAATAGTGATAAAAACAAGACAATAGCATTCTGGCCTATTTTTCATAACAACTAGAAAACCTTTTGGGGATTATATCAAATCATAAACTGACAGCAATGGCATAAAAATGGGGTCTAAATTAATTTTCCATGAGGCGTGTTTCGCTTCCCTTCAATTCATATTCTATAGCATTCATGCACTCTTTCTCTCTTTCTCTCTCTCCCACTCTCTCTCTCTCTGTCTCTCTCCTTCACGCACACACCGAGACTGCTGCACACGCTACTGCACTCACATGGCTCTGAAGACTCTGTGGTCTAAGGGGAGAGCTATGCAGGGAGTGACTAAGAACAGACTGTCTACAGCACAGAATTAATACAGAGGGGGAGAAAGAATAGAGCAAGAGAGAGAGAGATAGAGAGACTGAAATACATTTCCCTTGTTTCTCACAGGCTGGAAATGGATGCTTCACCATAAGCGTCGACAATTTCTCTCGCTCTGTCTCCATCTCTTTGCGTAGTGGCTGGCTGGCTGGCTGCAGTCTGCTGGAGAGAGAAAGGCGGTAAGTCTGGCTCTGCCTGCTTCATCCTCCACACTTTCGCTCTGCTGCTGCAGTGTAGCATTGCTTTTGGCGGCTCAATGTAGCTCTCTCTCTCTCTCTCTCTCTCTCTCCCTCTCTCTCTCTCTCTCTCTCTCCTGCCTCATACATCCCTCCCTCCCCTCTGTCCTGTCTGTCTGCCTCTCTCTCGCCCTCTCTTTCTGCCTCCCTCCTCTCTCTTCCTTGCTTTCTCTCCCTCCCTCTCTTTTTCTCTCACTCTCTCTCCCTCCCTATCTCACTCTCTCTCTCTCTCTCTCTCTCTCTCTCTCTCTCTCTCTCTCTCTTTCTCTCTCTCTTCTACAGCGGCTGCAGCTCGCCCCGCTCCTCCACTCCCTCTCCCTCTCCATCTCTCCAAGTGCTGGCGGATAATAACACAGACAGAGAGCTCAAACAAAGAAGGATTGATAGAACAAGGAAAGAGAGGAGTGAGCGAGGGAACAGTGCAAAAAGAAGGAAAGAGAGCAAAGTAAGAAAAAGAATATCAGGAAAATATCGGAGAGAGAGAGAGAGAGAGAGAGAGAGAGAGAAAGACAGAGTGTCGCCATTTCAGTAGGTTTCACTTTGTTTACTTCTTGTTTTGCAGTGCTGGCATTATGTGTTATAATGACCGGGTTGAAATGACTGAGCACGTGTGTGTCTGCGCATGTGAATATGTGTGCGTATGTGTACGTGCCTGTATATATAGATTCATATATGTATTCATATATATGTGTGTGTGTGTATTTGATGGAGGGGGAGTGTTAGAGCCATACATTCAGGAAGGAATCACCTGTGCATTCCAGCACACTAAGCTGTGGAGTGGACACCTAACAAAGTGATCATGGCTAATTCTTATTAACTGTATGCATTTGTGAGAGCAGTACTGCTTTGTTGACAGTGCGGTTGTTTGGTAACTTGACTTTTTTGACTTCTGGTGAGGCTAGTGAGAATTCTGTAGTTTCTTGCTGATCTTCATCTAGCATTTATTTTTAAGCTTGTAATACATATACATATACATATATACATATATATGTATGTGTGTGTAAAGGCATCACTGAGAAAACTTTGCATTCAGAGAGGAAAAAGAAGAGCAAGCAGATGTGAAAGTTCAGCATTTTGAACTTTGGTGTAAGTTGCAGTCACATCTTGTCGGGTGAACCCGCCTCAGATTTTAAACAAAGGAAGAACTCCACAGATGCATAAGTGGCAAAAAAGAAAGGTAAGCCAACTATATGTGTGATACAAACAGAGAGTGTATAAATGTATATGTATAATTGGGGACATGCAACATGAATTTGCATGTATGTTTGCAATTACAATGCTACTCTTAAATGGAATGGTTTATTAAATCGATAATAATAGTTTAAAATTAAATACTGAAATAAAATCAAATGAAACATTTAGAAAACAATGAGAAAGAAGAAGCAATTGGAAGTTGAGACTTGTTATTCATATGTACAAGCATAAGAACATTTGTTTATGCAGGATGGAAGGTTGTTGTTAACGGGAAAAGTTGTCCTTCGCAGCTGATGTGGAACCTGTCGTGCCGTTTCTGTTGTGGTTAAGAGCAGGGTTTTGAGGAGTGTGTCCCTGCAGCAGCTGCTGCAGACCCGCCGTCACTTTAAACACTTCTAAATGAGCAGGATGTTTATACAATGCATCTAAATATCAGACTCTGCACTGCAAGCACTTCACAGTGAATCTCAATCATTTCATGCATTGACAGCAGTTCCCCAGAAGTCATATTGTTCTGTGCTGTGTTAATATTGGACTTCTTGTATAGGATGGGTGTGATATGATGAGTCGTTTCTTTTCAAAGTTTAGCCTTTTGCCTAAATTTGATCTTTAAGGATGACTATTAAAGCCATATTTTGCACTGAAGAGTTTTTATCTTTGTGACGTACTGCCATTTAAATTCAGAGTTTGGTAGAGAAAGTTTACCTTTCATTTAGTATATACTGACTCTAAATGTGAAACATTTATTATGATGTGGACTCTGAATTTTGAGAATGAAAGTTTGGCATAACACAAATTATAAATTTTGAGGCTGAATCGTTACTGTGTAATTCAAGGCAGGATAGTGCATGAGGCAGAGTATCGATTTTAAGGCAGAATATTTAATGTAAGGCAGAGGGCGGTGGAGGTAGAACATGTTTTGAGATCAGTAGTCTGATGGTAAATTTTGATCATTGGAGCTAGTTATGATTTTTGAAGTGGAACATTTGATAAAATCGGATTTCTCTGTTTTTATTTGGGATCTAATGCGATTTTGATGATAGGATGAGTATAGTATAGTATTACTGTAATTTTAAGCCTGACTTTTTGAGGTAAAAGGTTTAATATAAAGTAGATTATTATATATATTTGTGGTAGATGTGAATTTTAATTCAGAACATTTACTTAGAGGTGGACTGTGAAGTTTTAGATAGATGGTGTTTTGAAATAAATTCAAGCGTGGAGTTGAGGCAGAAGGTTGATCTGAAACTGAGACTGAGAAATTGAGACTGATTATGAGTTTGGAGGTTCAGAACGATTGTAAACCTTGACAAAGATTTTTAAATATGATGCAGACTAAAATGAAAGTGTTTGAGGTTGATGTTTTTGTATGAATATCATTGTAAATCTAGAAACAGAATCTTTCATTTGAGACCGATTATACATTTTGAGGTGCCACATGTAATATTACAGTTTATATGAGTTTGGTGGGAGTAGGTTTAGAATGATTATGAATTTTTGAGGCAGAATATTTAATGTTAGGCAGACATCAGTTTTAATAAGAATGTGTTTGAAGTTTCGGCATGGAGCTGATCATGAATGTTGAGCAGGAACATTTCATAGGAGGCTGATTTTGAGTTTGGATTCAGGATATTTAATATGGACCAGATCATGAATTTTTAAAGAGACAAGGAAGTATTTTGATGTTTTAGCACATTTTAGCATGAAAAGGATTATGAGGTTTGAGGCCGAATATTAATTTGGGGCAATATTGAATATGTTACAGGTAGAATGCAGGTAAATGTCATAGTAGCTTTGTGTGAGTTAGGAGGATTATTTTTTTTTTAAAGATTATAAATTTTGAGGCCTTGTAATATAAGACAAATTAATTTTGGAATGTCAGGAGATGTTTAAGAGACTTTTGTTTGGAGACTTTTTGTTTGAGAATGATTATGAATTTTGATTAGAAACATTTAATGTGGGGCTGATTAGGAGTTTTGCGATAGAGGGTTTCGAATGAGCCTGATTATGTGCTCTTATGAGCAAATCTGAATGATATGTCTGAAAGCTCCATGACCCCAGAGGGTTTCCCTGCCTCAGACAGCCAGGCTCAGTGAGTCATTAATAAGATAGGTGGCGGAGAGAGAGAGAGGGAAAGAGAGGGAGAGAGAGAGAGAGAGAGAGAGAGAGAGAGAGAGTGAGAGTGAGAGAGAGAGAGAGAGACACCCTGCCTGTTTCACAATGTTACAAGCTTAATGAGCACCCCCACCCTCACCCCAAAATGTGTGCGCACACACACACACACACGCACACACACACACACTGATGTGCGGCAGTGGCTTGGATAAAAATAGCCTCTTTGGTGAAGGCGGCTTGGGGAAGAACAATAGCAAGTGGATGCTTTTCAGCTGTGCATAATGTACATGCATGACATAATTATCTCATTGAATTTCTGACCTGTTGTGTCCACACGTTATCCTGTGAAATTCAAATTGGATCTTACCCCATGCTATTACAATTACCATAGTAACTTTAAAGTAGATGTTGTGGCACACTTTATAGATCTTTGGGTCAGGTTTATTTGCCTTTCTGCTGAGATTCTCTACAATATGTAGGGGCAAAGCAACCCCCCTTGGTGATGTGAATTGTATATGTGCTGCACTGCCCCCTCTGCTAGACCAGCATGAGAGAAAGTCTTCTTGTCTTCCAAACTGGGATTCCTTTGGTGTTCACCAAACCATTGCTGTCCAAAACGAAAATAAAACATGTACCCACAGAATGATTACTTTACAGGAGGTCTTTATTTCTAATGTAAGTTAATGTTGAGCATTTTTAACCAGTTCATTCATCATGCAAGTGTCATGCCGCTGAGCTCAAATGGTGTAAATGAAATAAAATAGAAATACAAAAAATGATTTTTTTTTGGACAGCAACAAAATGTTGTTATATCACTCCATAAACAGACCTGTTAAGGCCTTTGTGGAGAGCCATGACACCAACGGGACGATCTTACTGCAGTCGAAGTCTTGTAAAAATCAAAGTCTAGTCTATCTGTGTTCATTTATCATTAATGAGTTGTTCTCCAACAAATGCCTTTCGCTGCAGCCGTTATACAGTCAGAGTGCCGCATATTTTAGGGCATCTGTGGACACCATAATGGATAGGGAGGTAATGATAGTTATGGTTTTATTTGCAATTACAGTAATTTTGTGTTTTGCTAATAATTATTTAATGTTAGACTGATGTTGGGTAGACATCGATGCTTTTGTCATCAAGACATGGGCATTGTTTTTGCCACTCCTTGACTTTGAGTGTGCCTATATGCAAGTTAAAGCCACTGCCCTGATTTCACTTCTTACATAACAGACAGTAAGTGTGTCTGATATATCTGACCAGTGGCTGACCAAGATGGAGAACAATGGAAAAAAGCAGGGACAGGTCAGGAGAAGAACAATAGAAGAAACTGTTTCTTCCCTTTGCACTCGTCCCTTTTTGCAGGCCAATTAAACCTCAGTAATGAAGGAAGCACTGAATGACCTCGGTTTACAGGAGGTCACTGCATTTACAGTGACAATCAAACTACTGTTATCTGACCAGCCACACAGTGAATGGAGACTTGTTCACTCTACTCTGTGAGATATCGGAAGAACTCGAAGATAGTTTTTGTGAAAATGCAGAAATAGAGGAACAGGAGTACCATATGGTAGGCCTGTGTTTTAAGTTCATGCTGAAGAACGAAAATAACAAAACAAAATGGAAAAGAGCAGATGGAGGAGCTATCTGGGGCTTTCTTTTTTTTTAAGGGCCTTTTTTTTCACTGAGCGCAGCATGGTTATCTTGTATGAGGGCCACAGTCACTCAGATGATGCTGCTATTGCATTTCCATGGGAAGCCCTCATCTACGTATATGACACACTGCTGCTGTGACCTAGTTGAAGGGAGAGGGAGGTGGAGAGATGTAGAGAAGAGAAGGATGGCCCTGGCTCTATCCCAGCAGGCCTGCACAGTAAACAAATCCAGCCTTGGCATTCACCCTCAGTAAACAGCTGGAATTCAGCAGAGGCCTCAACTGGGTCATCTCCTAATGGCAAATGGTGAACACAATGGAGCCGTACAGCTTTATTGCATCCGTTCTCTATGAACAGACATGCTGCTAAAAACTGTATTGCTTTTGGCTCTTTTAGCTGGTTATTAAAGTGTAAGAGCCTACATGAAGCCCCCAACTTTAGTTTATTTTCAAAACTACATCATTTACATATAAGTTATTGAATAATCCATGGTAGTTCCTGAATTATAAATCTGCAGTTTATCCCCTAAAACTCTAAGCAGTGTATGCAATCTCATACTTCCATTCTCCACACTCTCATTGCTTCATAACATACACATTAGATTCATAGTAATTACTGAATGATTCATAGAAGGTTCTGAATAATAAGCCATAGCCCTTTCAAATCCAGGGATTATTACAACCAAAGGATTATTATTCTGTAGCCACATGGACTACAGTTTAAATTGCCTGAATTATTCTCTGCAATAGGAGTGTGTAATGAAGCATTGAACACACACTTTCTAACTTTCAGTGTAGATTAACGGAACAGTATTTAATAATAAATGGTTTCGGATTTATTTTTATGGTTTGGTTTATATTTTTTATGTTTAGACAATATAAAGGGCAGCTGGCATTTTCATATTATGGATAAATCAAAGTACAATAACTGAGATACAATATGAGAACAATATGTTCCTTGTACTTTAACTAAATTGTTGTTGTGTGAAAGAAATGAACCTCTATAATGGTAGAAGATTAAACTGGAATGTATTATAATTTTGGATTATTTCTGCTGGTGCATTTGATATTAAATGTTTAATATAACTGACAGCTACCATGTTCACATGATGCAAAATAGGTGAAAAATGGAGAGATGTGATGGACAGTGATGACATTTGAGGAGCCTGTCAAAATGATTGTGATTGCTTATGGTAAAGGTATATGCTGTTTACTACAGATGATGCAAATGGAGCTTGAATTGAGAAATTATCTTAATATGGGTAACTCAGATTAAGGGGTTAATATTAATAATGTCTGATTTACTTGCATTGTTCACATTAGTTTAGCTGAACCATGGTGAGCCTTCTCTAACTAAGGTTTCTGACCCAGAAGCACCCAGAAGCACTCTGAAGAGGGTGTATGTATATGTGTGTGCTTATGTGTGAATGTGTCTATGTGCCGTAACTTAGTTAGATATTTCAGCAGGTGCATCAAAAGGGGAATACTTCTTCAAGGCCATCTGAGGATGATGATGATGATGACAATGATTCAGTCCAACCTAAAAAAGGCTCTCTCCTGAGCTTGTGTACGCCACATCACTGTTGTTTAGTGAATTTGAAAATGTCTAAATAAGGGACATGAAGGGAGTGCTATCATCATCCAGCCCTTTGAATGCGAAAAGGCCCCTTTGTGATACATGGCATTTTCCCTAATTACTAATCTTAGGTGATTATATGAACCCTGTTCTGCACAACCCTGTTCTGCTGGTTTCTCTTCCATCCCTGTACTCCACATATAACGAAAGAAAGTAACTCTATAGAGTGCATTAGTGGGCCTAAATTGGGCTAAGAGAGTATTTAGCGATTACCAGTGGCGAGGTGGTTTGATGGGTTGTTTTTGTAATGGTGTCGGCAGAATAAAGACAGTATTTGAGCTGGACAGGGCTGTGTCATTGTTAATATGACTGATTTGTCCAAAAGAGAGTACAAAGAAGTACAATGAAGGAGAGGACATTTATTCATTTTATCCACTTTAGCTAGGATATTAGACATGAATGAAAGTCTTATTTACTTGCACACTGAATAAAATGAACATTTATTTTGGGGTTTTGGGTCAAGTCCTGGTTTCCACTCTTCGGAATAAAGGTGGCAAAAAGCTATCATTGGGGCCATGCCACAGACAAACCATTCATCTTATCTAATCTCTCCCTAGCGATACATTCAGAGGCTTTGTTTTGGCTCCTTTAACTTATTAAATCTGTCTCCAGACTAATTATTGGTGGCCTCCAGACTGCAACCAATTGTAGTCGTGTTGGCAAAAGTAAAATGTATCTAGAACTGGACCCTTCTGTGTGCTATTTTTCATCAATATATAAAAGAAGCTCCATGCTGTCCTTGCTGTTGGATGCAGTTTTGGAGTGACCATGTGATCACATTCAGGGTGGAATTCAGAAGTCTAACATTAAAAGGCCACAAAAATGTAAAGCTCATTCTCTTTTAAAAAAGTGCCACAAAATATCAGTTGAGGAATGCATTTAGTAGAACCTCTATTAGTTGCGTCAAATGCTTGAAAAAGAGATTTTTGAGTGTAAAGAAACTTAAAAAAGTTAACCTTCACATAATGTAAGGTTGAGTAATTCTTTCTAGAACCTTTACACTGAATACTAGTGTCACGGGTGGGCCGCGAAGCCCAAACCCAGAGCTACCTCGGAGCATGGAGCAGGCAGAAATGCAGGGATCCATGCGAATACGTTTATTAAAGAAAACAAGATCAAAAGAAAACAAGGCACGGGGGCCGTAAATATACCAGAACGTGAATAATCAGGAAACAGACATGAGGACCAGGGATGGGGAAATTGAGGCGATGGACACATGAGGATAAACTAACAGAAACAAGCTTAAATACCAAACACAATCAGAACGTGAAACACAGGACAGGTGAAACACAAGGACAGGTGACAAAAGCAAAACCCAGAACATGAACCAAAATAAAAGTCCTCAAAAACGGAAACAGAGCCAAAAACAGATCTAAAAAACAACCGGAAAGCAGTGGCCCTCACCGGCCACTGGCCGCACCGTGACTGATATCAATGTAGCACCGCTTTCCGATACTGATACTTATTTATACACTTGCTGATCACACTCTCCATTACAAAAATAAAGAGACCCCACGAAAACACCACAAACACCACAAATGTCTACTGTTTAAATACGCCAGTGCCGAGCTCTTTCATAAATGAATCACTTTTCTGCAAGTAAAAAGCCTTAAAGTCTGTAAATATTGTTAAAAGGGGAACATTCACTTCCATTCAATCCACATATGAAAACGAGCACTGACTGTTTGAGAATTCCGCTGTAATAGAATGCACCAATGCAGCAGCAGCAGCCAAACAAAAGTCGGGGTGTTTTTTCAGCCAAAGAGACTAAAATGTCAGGTTGGTCTTCAGGTGCTGGCATGAAGGTTCCACTCGTTAAATTAACTGCCGACATGTTTAGGAACAGGATGTTCCCGTTTACAAAAAGTGGCCTCATAAAAAGAACAAGAAGAGTCAGATGCATGGATTATGGCTCTGTTACCAAACTGGCAGTGCCACTCATTTTTGGAGTAATATTTACAGAACTATGCAAAAGTCTCAAACAATATTACAAAGAAAAAGTGAAAAGTGGAAGTGACAGTCCGGTCATACGTGAACACACCACAGCACACGGCGTGAACAGCACGAAACACTTCCTCTGCATTTAACCCATTCACCAAG
>JBBPDB010000153.1:5164785-5177498 GCA_037974465.1 Brachypetersius altus
TCTCTCTCTCTCTCTCTCTCTCTCTCTCTCTCTCTCTCTCTCTCTCTCTTTCTCTCTCTTTCTCTCTCTCTCTCTCTATCTCTCTCTCTCTCTCTCTCTCACTGAGGATGCTGCGTCTCAGGAAGGTTTCGCCTCTTCCGTCTTTGTGAGCGAAGACTTCTAGCACCTCGGTTGCCATTGACAACGTGTTGGTCAGATCTCCTGCGGTTGCCAGGCATCATTAAGACTTGGTGGCATGAGCTACACTCTCCAGGAGCAGGCCTTGTGTGCAGAAACAGCAATTAAAGCTCCTCTTGGCCTGATACAGAAGAATGATACCTATGGGGGGTGGTGGGGTGCAGAGGGAGAAGGAGAAATAAGGAGGTGGGGAACAATTGTTCTCTGCTCTTTTCTCAATGTTAGATGAGATGGAATGGTTTTTGGAGAGATTCATACTGTGGAGGATAATGTCTTCATGGATAGTTTTTGTTGACTCAAGTGAAACTCCCTGAGTGGAATCTAAAGTGTTTTGCTTTTATTGGTAGTCATTTGTCCGATTGCTTAATAATCTTTCAGTTTGCTTGCCCAGTTTCCAACTACATCAAAGCCTTCTATTTGTCTATCGGGTTGCCTAGACTAGCTACCTTTCCAACTAATAACTCCACTAGTCAGCGCCATGGACAACTTGGAGACAGTGTCTAAAAAGAAATGGCAGCAAAAAACGTCAGTGAACAGGCAGGAGGAGAAAACACAAAGCTTATAGTTCTGTATTAGCATGAAAATATCCCACAAGATGAAACCAATTGCACCATAAGCTGTGTTAGACTGGGCTGAAAAGTAAACCTTGTAAACCAGACTGGGTATGTTTCGACAAACACTATATCTCATAGGTATGGGCTTGTTGAAACATAACCACCAATCACAGAACATTTACACAAACAAAAGCTAAATTAAGTGGAGGAACAGTTGGAAAGCACACAAAGTTATCCTGCTTGATAAATAATCATTTGTTTTCTGTTGGACTCATAAAGTGAGTGGATGGCTTTAAATTCTCTGTGGTGGAATTTTTAAAAGAGTTAAATTGCAGTTTACATTCAGCTGACTGTGTACTTTTGTGGGTAGAATGGTGAAACTGTATTGAAAAACAGCAAAATACCTTTAATGTCCATATCACAGCTTATTAGCTCCCTATCAAAGATGTTTGAAATCCCTGAATGCCTAGTCCACTAGTAAAAAAAAAAAAAAGCTATGGATTTCTCCATACATGATATATTGACATCACGAAACAAGGGAATTTAAATTTTTTCGCCATTTAATTTCCATATTTAGACCGGGGAAGGAATGATTTAAAAAGTTTACCACATTACAATAAACACTTTTGTTTAAAAAGCATCAAAAACGGTTTTGAGTGATATGGCCCTTTTAGCAGATCTCAATCTGGAGGCCCGTGCACATAAATCAGTACTGAATTGAGCAATGGTACTACCTAAAATTCAGTTCTTGTTTATAATATTCAGATATAAATTAAGCTGGTTTTTCTTTGCTCTCTAGGTCTCTGAAGGCAAAGGCAGTGGAGCCTGAGTTCTTAATATAACCTGTGGTAACATGACCAGTCATGGGGCTAATCATGAAGTGTCTATGTGTGTTTGTATTCTGAGAGAAAATGAAAGCTAGAAAACAGCATTAGCCTCAACTCACAGCACCGATGTCTGATGAAAATTCTCACTGGTGACTGTGCAAGCAACTCTGAATTACTGCAGGCGCACGCATACATACACACACGCATACATTCTGCAGTCACATCGAGTGAGTCAGGCCATCTGACGCAGGTAGAGATGAAGTCCAAAGTCCTCATCAAACCTCTAACTGATGCTCTAGTCTCAGCCAATCAGAACGCACTTTCCCCACTTTATTTGATCGTCCCCTTGAGTGCTTAGTGGAAGCTAGAGCGCTTCGTGAGGAGGCTTGTTTTCATTCTTCTGATGTGAGAGCACTGAAATGAATGATATCTGGTGACACATGGTAGTTTAGGGGCTTTGCTAGACATGATCCCTTCTGAAGTGAGGACATGGAATAACCAGCCAAGCAAATCCAACTGGTCACACCACATAAACGCCATCTGGTCTGAAGGACAAACTCACCAGTGGAGATGTTGTCCGACAAACAGGTTTTGTATTTACCTGAAATAAGGGTTTTGACTCCTAAGACTGAGATCTCCTGTCTGCAGCAATGTGGGGAAGAGTGAAATTGGCTGTAGAAATGGTTTGCAGAGCTGGGAGACCTTTGGGGTTATGTGCGTCTGACTCACTCAGTCCAGTTCTAGTGAGCTTTTGAGACACACACACACACACAGGCTTGTGTGTTGAATGGGAGGAAGAAAGCGCGTGGTGGTGTCCCGCAGCTGGAATGTTTGGGAAATGAATTAGCTGCGACGTCGGCTGTGGAGGCCCGCAGTGGAGAGATAGAGGACAATGTAGCCCAACTTTACTATCAGTGGGAATGCGTTTTACTGCAGACTGAAAACAAAGTCCATAATCCTGCTTTTTTGTTTTTATTATTATTATTCTCATTTTTAATGTTTTAGCAAATCAAATTTTATTATAGGCACAATTCTGTTGATTAAAAATGAATAATAGAGTATTTGTCCAAAATGTCTGCATTAAACATTGCGACCTCTAAAGGGTATTTCTCTGCCTTTCACCCCTTGACTGCTGGGATCCCTGGTCAGGATAAGTGGCTCAGATAATGGAATGGAATGGCTGTGACTGGTACATACTCATGATTTGGTGACTAATGTTATCTGGTTCTCCGTATACACAAATTAAAAGAATCTTTTGTCACATTAATTAAAACATGCAAATTTGAGGTAGAGGAAAAACAGTCCTGTAATGGACTGACGACCTGTGCAGGGTGTTTCTCTGCCTTTTGCCCTTTGATGGCTGGGATGGGTTCCAGCATCCCCTGTGACACTGGCTGGGATAAGCAGCTCAGATAATGGATAAATTGATGAATGGCTGGATGGAGAGAGCATAGTGCTGATTTACAAAAAAAAAAAACTTAACTGAGAAGTAAAAGCAAATTGTACCACTGGTGGTGAACCATTCTCAGCACAGCAGGGACATTTACATCTACTGGAAATTTATAGGAAATGGACAAGAAAGGAAGAGAAGAGAAGAGAAGAGAAGAGAAGAGAAGAGAAGAGAAGAGAAGAGAAGAGAAGAGAAGAGAAGAGAAACAAGGGAGATGAAAATAGAGACAGCGAAACAAAAAAGTGGTAGAAAGAACAGAAGAAAATGAGAGAGAAAAAGAAAGAAAGAACAAGAACAAGACAGACTGCACGAGAGAGCGAAAGGAAGATAAAAACAAGAGAAAGGCTGAGAGGGAAAGATAATGAGAAAGAAAGAGTTGGCATGCCCCACTCGGTATGGGAAGCACTGTATTATATTATTTGAGACAGGTGGGGGGTTTGGCTGTAATACTGAAAAGTGTTCCCTCCACTTACAGCCAGGCTGGACTCACCACAGCAGTGGCTGAGCGACAGCTGGGGCACATATGCATTGATGTGAAGAAAGGATGGGGGCTATCCATAAGCTATCACAGAGGTGTGTGTGTGTGTGTGTGTGTGTGTGTGTGTGTGTGTATGTGTGTGTGTGTGTGTGTGCGTGTGTGTGTGTATGTGTGTGTGTGTGTGTATGTGTGTGTGTGTGTGTGTGTGTGTGTGTGTGTGCGTGTGTGTGTGTGTGAATGTGTAGTAGTAGTAGGAGAAGGTTGTTTGGCATTCACAAAGAGCTGCTCTTTCAACAGAAAAACTGAAATGAACTGGGTATTTTTTGTTGCTGCAGCTTTCAGCACACATCCCTGCATTTAGAGAACACTTGTGTGACTGGCCTTGGTACTGAATAGTGCATGCACTGTGTGTGTGTATATGACACATTATTTATATGTGTGTGTGCTATTAATCGCATGGTTTTCTGTGATTAATTATGATTAACTGCATTGTTATACCCAAAATTAAATAATGAATTCAATAGTACTATATTGCACACTTTTATTTTTAAAGTACTACTGTATGGACAAAAGTTCACTACATTTGGTTTGCAAACACTTTATACAAATAAGGAGTTTTTACAGTTCAAATATTTCTGTAAATCTCAACTTAAATATTAATGTCATCAAATCAAATATAAAATATTAGCTCTTTGCCCCTGCAAGACATTCAGGTTTTATCTAGTTTGTTCAGAGCATGGGGAGCAAAACCATTATAGCAGCTGTAAAGAGGGACCAACTCCATAATAAAGTATATTTATCTGAATGCAGTGTCATTAAAGACTCCATTGGTGGAATGGTAAGGCGTCCCACTATTTTTGTCCACACAGCCATGTGTAGAGCTGCGTGCGCTCACGAGCACAAAAAGCAACGGACTTTCAAAATAAAAGGATTTTTAAAAAACTGCCTTAACGGCGATAAAATAATTGCCATTAAGTAAATTATGTGTTATCGCGATGTGTATTGGCTTCTGTTGCCCAGTTGACACTCTTTTACATGTGACAGAATAGGCTGACATATGCTGAAAAGTACGAAGTGCTGTTCCCAGCGACTCACCTGTGGAACATCTTTTTTTTTTACTCAGAAAATGACTTTTGAGGAGGAGCTCTGAGCACTGCACCACGAACACTCTGCTGAAACCCGGAACGCAGGAGAAGAGCTTCACACACACCTCCCCACCGTCACTCGCCTGATCTCAGGTACACCTTCTGCTCTGCAGCCACTCAGCCTTTGTATAGATTTACTGCTTATGCATTAGTGATAACTGAACACACCATTCTTCTGGAACATTAACTTACAATATTTACAACATTTAAGTACAACTCAATAGTTTTTTATTGACTATATTTATTGTTACGGTTGAATGCAAAACTTAAAAATGTTTTTTTATTTTCTAAGTGAAAATATTACTATCAAAACACACACACACACAAATACTGTTAAAATACTGTTTATGTGCTTAGTTTAACAAAAATCCATTATAAAATGGGGCCTGTGCAAATATTATGGCATATTTTATATATGATGTTTGTCCCCTAAGTGTTACATTCAGAAGGTAATCAGAAATGCTCACAAAACTGAATAATGTATGCTAAAATCTAAAATTCCATATGTAATTTTGATACCCGTTCCTTTCTGTTCACTGTAATGGACCATCTTGTTGCATTATTTCTTTGTGCATCCATTACTGAGACAAATAGATATTAAACACATGGGTGGTGGTAGTTCAGTGGGTAGGATACTTGCCTCTGGACCAAAAGGTCATGGGTTCGAATCCTACCTTCAGCACCACCATTGGGTTCCTGAGCAAGACCCTTAACCCTAAGTTGCTCCAGGGAGACTGTCCCTTGTAGTTAGGGAATGGAAGTCGCTTTGGATAAAAGCGTCTGATAAAAATGCCATAAATGTAAACATAATCACTGAATTGATGGGGATGGTCTTAACCAAGTAGTAACATACTAACAATCATTAGAACCAAACGTTTCATTCCTTAAAACTGACAGTTAAAAAGAATCTGTGCATTAAACCTGTGAAGGGGTTTGAGCTGAGGATCTATCCAAAAATGAAACAGAATGAGACATTCCTCATGTAAGCACCAGGGAAAGTAAGGCAGTATGAGCTGGTCTTGAGTGCTGCATGCTGATGTTTGTCTCTGCTCTGCAGATGGAGGTGGATGCAGCTGATAAGCGCCATCGTACACGATCCAAAGGTGTGCGAGGTACATTGCACCTCACAGAGCGGTGGTTGAACACCACAGTTCCTTCTCACCTAGCTACCTTGACCACAGTGTTCTTTATATTTGGCCTTTCTGTGAAAAAAAGAAATAAATAAAGCACTGCTCACAGCAGGGCTGTTGCTGCACTATTGATTTCGCCACAGACCAGTAGAAGCACTGATCCTGATTACCTGAATGGACCACATATTACTATGATATAGCTGACATTGATGTTTGCTCTGTCTAATTGCCTTGTCTTCTCTACTCTTAGTTGCCGTGGAGACTGGAGCCCAGGAGCTGTTCAGGTTAGTCCGGGTGCGATTAAAAGAACGCAAACACAGGATTCTTTACACGTCACATTCAGTGACCCACTATGAAGTGGCTCTGATTGAATGATTTTCAAGGGCAAAAACATGCATATACCAGAGAGATTCGCTCCATATCCAAGACGGCTTTTTATCTTCCGGCTGTGGCGAAGGAGTTTCGACGAGGAGGCATGTGTGGCACGACCTGCACTTGCAGCAGAGGTGGCAAGGCGTAATTTTGCAAACCGATATTATTCAATGTGGTTTGCTTGGCCTATAAATAAAACTTCCACTTGAATTGCCTTGAGTGAGAACATATGATTCTCCCAATTAGTATTGGTAAATATCCCTGTGCTCCTAATGAAACCACGTATCATAACGAGGCTGAATGGACTGTTTTTTCCTCGAGGGTGGAGAGAGATTTTTATCAGACGCTGCTCCCCTCACTTCAGACGCTACAGTGCCGCTCTTGGCACACTTTACGAGCCTGGTTAATGGCAGCATCTCCATCATTAAGAATTGTTTAACACCCCTCACCCGCCAAGAAATGCTAAAAGTTTATTTTTATATCATCTTGTTACTCTCAGATGCGTTCAATTAAAATGACAACAGCAAGGACAGTGTGGTTTATGGGACTGCAGCCAATGGCCATTCTCTCCACTGCACCTTCATTTATTTCTACGGTATACAGCAAATAAATAAGCCATGTTCTCTCACTCCTCTCATCTGTCCAATGCCCCTTCAATGTGAGCTGCTGCCTCAGCGGATTGGGCCGCGCTCTGTAGCTGAAGGCACCCATAATACTAATAATGGATGTGTCACCAGCTGTGATCAGACACAGATCCATGGCCAGCGTCACCTTGAAGAAACCAAATAAAATGCTGGTTTGAATGAGTTCTTAGTGATGGCCAGATTTACACAAGGCCTTGTGTGCTCAAAAGACAGATGAGACATTCATTCAGGACCAAGAAGTTGATCCCCAGATTGGTGCATTGCCAATCAGAGACAGAGATATATTAGCTTGGCTATATATAGAAATTAGAGCATTTGCTGAAGGCTCTGAAGGTGATGCATGGCACTGTGCTCTAGACAGTCTGTGGTAGCAGAATAAAGAGGTTTGGGCTAGAATGTCTGACCGCATCTTCTGGCGGGTCAGAAATCCCGAATCTGCCAGCATTTCCACGCAGCTTTTAGCTGGCTGAGTGTCTAAATGGAACACCCAGATAGCAAGGTATTAAATACACTATAAAATATGCAGCCTAGTGAGTCACCAACCTGGAGGACACCAGAGATGTGTGAATCTCTAATGAAAGTCGATGTGCTGTAGCCAGTGCTCTGTGTGTGTGTGTGTGTGTGTGTGTGTGTGTGTGTGTGTGTGTTTGTTTGTTTGTTTGTTTGTTTGTTTGTTTGTTTGTTTTATTACATTTTCAGGACAAAAATTCCTAAATAGGAAAAGGAAAAACGTTAGGTAACACCTGATTTGTGTATTTGTGACATCATTATAGGACCCCTATATAAATATCATATGTCATTGGCAATAAACCCGCATAAAGAGTTGTAAAGGTTTATGCTGAAACTCTGATGTCACATCACCTCAGAAAGTGTCATGATAATAAACAGAATAAGCCTTTTATAAATGTTTATGTAGGTTTATGCCAGTAATGAAAGCCTATAAAGCCTACATGCAGCTGTAAAATAACATCAGTGATCTAGTATATATATTTCCTGTAACTGTACTTTTTGGGGGTTCATGTAGGTTTTTTTCACCTTTTGCGTATAGTATAGATAGAAAATGTCATATTTAATGTCTAGCGCTACGGACCACAAATTATTATAACAACCAATGGGATCAAACAATCAAGGAGTGCATTTAAAGTTGTATCTAGAATTTGACTCTTTCCATTACAGATTCTTTCCATGTTATAAAGGAAAGTTGTTTTATTTGATATGTTTTCATTTAGCCTATTTACACAACGACTATATATATGTAAAGCACATTCAGTTTTCTGTATATGACATCTTCACATACTGTAGTATGTCTGTGTCTGTGTCTGTGTCTGCGGTTTGTGTGTGTGTGTGTGTGTGTGTGTGTGTGTGTGTGTGTGTGTGTGGGTGTACATATGTGTGTCAGTCCTTCGTGTTGATTCTTTCCTCCTCTTGTCTACAGCTGCCCCACACCAGGGTGTGATGGGAGTGGGCATGTGAGGGGCAAATACGCAAGACACAGAAGGTAAGAGCCAAGGTTTTACAGGTATCCATGTGAAATAGTGATTGGAAGGTCTGAGTGAAAGATTTGAGTAAAAGAGAGGCCAGATTTAAGCTTGCAGATCCCAGGAGTGGATGGAGAGGAATGCTGTGCAGTGCTTAGAATTTAAGATAGTTCACTATCAGAGAAAATCAACCCTTTAATAATCATATAGTCCATATAGCCCTCATTTCTTTAATTTCAGAATCTTGCACTGTTTCTATATAGTAATTGAATATTAAGACTCAGGATGTATATGTCCCTGATGTTTTAAGCGCTTGGAGCCAGGTTTTTCAACCACTGATGGGCTGCAAAGGCTTTTGATTGGGCCACAAGAATCAAACCAAGACAGGCCTTTGGTCGGCAATTGGTCCCAAAAAACCCTTTTTACGCATTGGTATATTATAAAAACGCCATTGGTGTGTTATTACATTTAACGAATAGCGGATGTTGGAACATTTTGAATGAGCCCCCCAAAAACCGCTCCCAGATCAGTCGAGCGACGCAGACAGAGATATGTTTTTTTTTAATGATGAAACAAAGAGAGCATAAAGAGAGTTGTTTTGGAGTTGTTTTACTATGTTTTTCTTATTGTTTGAACCGAATGGTGAACCGAGGGGCGGAGCCGACAGTCGGTTGATCAGAGCCTTTTGTACAGAATGAATGGTAGAGAAGCGGCGTTGAAGTGGTTATTGATTTATAATTCTGTGGTAAATATAAGGATTTTTCCAAACCAAATGGTGTCTCTGCTTGCATGAAATGATACTAGAGCTGTATAGAACATTAATTTTTCATTATTTTGAGCTCAAATTCTGAACATAAGTTGACAAGTCCCGTGGCTGTGGGTTTTCAGTGTAATATAAAATCCGGTATATATCCGGTAAATATTTTACTTCTCTGAGTCTTAGCTTTGAAATGAGTCCTACCACAAACAATAATAACTTTGTATGACGGAATTGTGATGTTTTAAAGCTGGTACTGTAAATTCCAAGATGGCCACCAAAATAAGGGTGAAAGCTAACAGTGGGCTGCTGTGATGGATAGGGGCCTTAATGCTGAAAAGGTTGAGAACCATTGGTTTAGAGCAATACTGTTCATTGTCCTGTTGTTAATTTGCCTGTTGGAGCTCTATGTGGAGCACATGTTTTTCAAGTGACAGCGCCCGAGCGAGCAGGAGGCTGAGTAAGCCAGTATATTTTTGACGAGACATGATGTGTCGACATGTTCCCATTGTCAGCATTTTTTTCAGGTGTTAGTTGACTTATTTGGGTCTTGCTACATAGACCTCATTATTAAAAGCAAAAGTAAAGGCAGATCATCTGGGAAATCGTTTCAGCATGGAACGTTTCACATTTTCAGTTCCTGCAGGAATTCACACAAATACCTACTTTAATTTTCCCATTCAGCATGACATTTTCTATTATGGTGATGCAACACACACTAGTGCACTAGCTGATTCTGTTCATTTATTAGTTAATAATGTTCATTCTGATTATGCAGTCATCACACCACTGCTGTTTGTAGATTTGCCTTTTTTAACACATCTTCACCTTGCTGCTTCATTGTAATTATATATGTATACAGCTGAGAGATATGGCACTGCACACCTCCTGGACAACAGTGATATATATATATATTTAGATACTTTTTAAAAAATGATACTGAGTAAAGATCACGTATGTGTTTCAGCTGGTCAATCAGTATAAAGAAATATGAAAAGTTTTCATTCTGAGAACAATGCCCAGCTCCTGAATGCTACAGAGAAATGTCAAGTTGAACAAAGACAAAGGGAGGTTAACCTCACAAGCAGGCTTATCTAGTTTGTCATCTTTTGTTTTCAAAAACTATAGAAACCACTGCAGATTATGGCAGGCATTATTGGTTGAGAGTATTATTGCTTTAACACAACATTTCAACAATATAAGGAAAAGAGTAAAGCTTGAAAGCCCCACATTTTATATAATTCATACTTTGATATCGGTGCCTCCGTCCACCAAAAAACTAGCAAATTTTGCATGACAGGCAGAGCCATTAAGCTATAGCACTGTTGAGCTCAGCTCAGCTTGTTCGGTTCTTAACTGATTTACCTGAATGTGATTTTGTTCATAAAACACCATTTTTGATGATATGTTTGCATTCGTTTCCCTTCGTTTCTTCAGAAACTGACCAAACATGCTGCAACGTGAAATGTTATCTCAGTTTTACGTTTAATACATGTTAAAGTAGAAAATTACTAAGGGTTAGCTCCTTTGTAAAGTAAGCTGTTACTTAGCAACAGGTGCTCAGCGGAATAATAGTTATTGTGAGAAAACCCTTGCTTGTTATCACAATTAGCAGCACAGGTAGAGAGCCACTTAACCAATCAGAGTGTTGTATAATTAAGAATAATAAATAAGGTGGCAATTTTGTTATTTGTATGTATGTTTGTGAGTAGCCGTTAGTTCGCTAATTTAGGTTCACGGTGAGCAAATGTGAAGTAAACTATTTTCAGGGCGAGAAAAGGCATGGCTAAATACTGGGCGTGGGAATCTCTACACAACTCTTGATTTTCTTCGATTACGATTCAGAGGGCTGCAATGTGATGGTAAAATGTTTATCGATGCATCTATGCAATATTTCTTTTTTTTCTCTGTATGTGTCTTCTTGGTACTTTTAAAGCAAAACCCTAACCCTAACCCTAACCCTAACCCTAATCATCCATAAGGGATTTACTTCCAATATATTTTATTAACAAAACAAATGGAAGAAATGTGACAAGTTGACTAGAAGGTTACATTTGCCAGCATATATTCCAGCACTGCAAAGAACCAACAGTGTGGGAATGCTGTGTGAGTAAAATATCTTTGAGATGGGACTTTATACAAAAGTACACAACCGTTTGAAAACGCCGTTGTCCTCAACGACTAAATACAGATGCAAATGCTTAGCAATGAAGGCGACAAATTCGCTTGGCCCTTTCCGAGTTGGTTTGAAGCTTTGACTTTGATCGGTAAATGGTCATTTGTTTGGCATCAGCTACAACTCGATGTTTTTCTTCCTCCTCCAAGTGAAAACATCTAATATGACATCTCATGTTTGTTTTGCCGGTCAGATTTCTAGCTCAGCCATCTTGTTGTGTTAGATGCACACCTTAGGCTGTTTGTGTGCTGTCATCAATAAGGATTTAGAATACTGATTTTTGAACATCGTTAATGATTCATCTTATCCCTTAGAAATTGCAGTTGTTACTGCAGAAATAGTTGTAGTTTAATCGGAATTATTGTATATAAATATTTTTTCTCTAAACTGATTTGTAAACAGAATTGGTGTCAGAGTTTCCACCTCCTAGCTGTGCCCTCTCCTGTGCCCTCCCCTGTTTTCACATCTATTTTTTTTTGGTTCTGTCTGCTCTTTGTGTCAATGTGAGTTGTTTTTTTTTTTTGTTAATTACCATTTTTGGAGTTCACATGTTATTGTTCACATTCTTACCTACAACACGTCCACTTTCTGTGTGAGTAGTAAATAGAATCTCTGTGGGAATTTAAAGGGTTTCAGCCCAAACTGGGTTATTTCAGGCCAAACTGCACATGGAGGTTCTTCCTTCTTATAGGCTTCTTGTGTACCCTCTCAGCATCTGCCTTACTGACTTGACTCTTAAGCAGATGCTGAAATCCACTCTCCAATTAGCCTGTTGGCCCGCCATGTCCCCCTGACATAAAGCAGGCCCTTCATGAAGGAACGCAACCTTGTCTCTCTCTTAAAAAAGGAAGCTGTAGATAAATACCAGCGATGTTAGAGCACAATAAGCCGGTATTGTCTGGCTAGCTGCTACGCTCGGATGCTTGTGTGCGACTCTTATTAGCATGTTTCAAGGAAAGTGTGCGAGTCTGGCATCATTAATATGCTAATCAGCTTGAGGAGAGCTCTTGCAAGAGTGTGCTTGGTTGTTTCCTTTCGAGCTGCGTGTTTCCTTCTGTTGTTCGCCTTTTGTCCTTTACAATGAGGCCTGAACACGTGGGAATTCAGAAACTCTACTAGAACATGAATTGCTGGAACACTTTTAGACAGCGGTTAATTTATCTCCTCATCCCGATTTTACTGCAGCTACTCAATGAAATTCCTTTACCAGGAATGTACCAATGTACTCTCCTAAAAATAGGCACCAAAGGATTCTATGGAAAAATGCCACAGAAGAACTACTTTTGGTTCCCTAAAGAATTATTAAACTAATGATTCAGTATGGAATATGCCTATAAAAGCTTTAAGAATGTATAGATTCTAGCCACCTAAATATAAAAGTCTCCTAATACTTCGTTGTTTGAACGTTTGGTTCTGTACTCGGCACAGTATTGCACAGGATTTGCTGTTTGTTACGCCTGGGGTGGTAAAGGATGCACAGACATGAACGGGTTAAATGCTTCAGCAGAGCTTTAATAAAGTCCAA
>JBBPDB010000153.1:5183568-5206982 GCA_037974465.1 Brachypetersius altus
CTCTCTCTCTCTCTCTCTCTCTCTCTCTCTCTCTCTCTCTCTCTCTCTCTCTCTCTCTCTCTCTTTCTCTCTCTCTCACTCCCCCCCTCTCTCTCTGATGGATGACTCACATGCGCTGGAGCCCGGAGCTGTATAATTCAGGGCCTGACAGGTAGCACTCACTAAAAGGATGGGCACTGAGCCAAGAGCTGGTGGCGAGGGCCAGAGAGTGGTGGAGCAACCCCCTCCTCCCTCTCTACAACACTCCATACCAGTCTGCACTCTCCTCTTTTGTGCTATCTACAGACGGCTGGCTTTTACGCCTGCCTCTCTCTTCTGCGTGTCTTGTTTTTCTCCCCTTCAGAATGTTCAAGCAAGGCAGGGGCTGAGATTGGAGCGTTTTTCCTGGAACAAACAAGGCAAGACCCTATTAGAGGTGAAAGAGCTTTTAAAAAGAGGCCATATCACACAATTTTCTCACATTTTATCTCTGATCCAGTTTAGGGCATTTGTTTGGGTTTACTAAATAGTCTACACTATCGTTTTCTCATGGTACTTTTGATCAAATTTTACAATTTTGATCATCCCTTTGTCCCTCAGAACTTAATGGGCAGTTTTTACAGTGCTTTTGATACTGGTATCTTCAAATGAGCCCTTTCCTTATTGACTGTCATATGCAGTTCAAGGTGAAACACTCCTTATAACTAAATTGAAAATGGACAAGGCTAAACTGCTGTGAATGTGAATGTGAAGGTTTTGTGCCATCACAAAGCAATCAAAACAATCAAAAAAGTAAGCTTAACCTGGAGTGTATCGATTAGTGAGTGAATGGTGTGTGTGTATATACTCCATTGAATTGTTTTTAACCACAGTGAAGTAATGGGCTTTGTAAAAGGAAAAACATACCTTATAACGTTGTTATGCAAAAAAAAACCTGAGATGTACAGTAAGTTAAAATGAGTGCAATATTCATGTAGTTATTATTTGGCTATTGTTACCAGAGCCTACAATAATCACACAGTGGGCAGGGCTGAGTAATAAAGATGAAAAAAGCCTCTAGCTGATGGACAGATATAGATATAGGCGGTTAATTTACAGCATCAGGCACTAATTTACACCTTTCCAATGTAGCAGGAGAGAAATCATGTTCATGCGCTAGTTAGTTACTAACCAACAGCACGCCAGCAGATGGGCTCTGGACTGTGTGGGAGGCATATGCCATCTTTTCCTCTCTGCCTCTTTCTCTCTCTCTCTCTCTCTTTCTCTCTCTGGGTCTTGAAGATGGAGAATGTGCGGTCTGTTGACTTTGCCGCTTGTCAAGTTGCTCTAAATTGTCTTTGCTATACATGCAGAGGGTTTGTTTGTTATCTGACTGCTATATAATTTCCCCAAACTGTTTATTCAACTGAAAGGCATTGCCAGATGTCTCTTTCATTTGAACTGTGCATATGCAGCGCATATGCGTATGTGTGGGTGTGGGTGTGTGTGATCACACTCTGCATAGATGACAACAGTGACCCGTCCTCTAGACCCCATCTAGACTTCAACTTTCTCCTCTTATTCTCACAACAAATCACTTTACCAGCTGTTTTTACCCTTTACTGTAAACACTTAACAATCACCAGTGGATCTAGACTCTTATATCTACAGATTACTTTCATAATAGATACAGGGTACAGGGTCTGAAGCTTAGTAAGAGCAATAAGCCTGGTGTTTATGGGGTTTACTTACCAGTAAAGATTTCAAGATCTTTATATTGACAGTGTTAATGCTTCAGATTAAATAGGTTTAACAATTAAATGTTCGATGTCATGGTTGCCAGGTCTATTTGTTAGTTCCGTATTAGGGTAGTTTCCCAGACCTAAATTATGCCCAAACCTAGAAGATTTTCCAGTGCTGATGTAC
Source organism: Brachypetersius altus (assembly GCA_037974465.1). Classification (NCBI taxonomy): domain Eukaryota; kingdom Metazoa; phylum Chordata; class Actinopteri; order Characiformes; family Alestidae; genus Brachypetersius; species Brachypetersius altus. The sequence goes on from JBBPDB010000153.1 coordinate 5,185,453, forward strand.
TATTAGCACTGCAGTTTAGTCCAAATTTAGACTTAATCTGGAAATCCCTATAGTTTTGAAAAATTTTCTACAAAAAAAGCATTTTCAACTTGGAATCTCTTTCAAGGTTGTTAGAACATTGCTATAAGGATTTGAATGCATTCAACAGCAAAGGCATATGTGAGGGCAGGTAATGATGGGTGATTAGTACTGTATATATATATAAAAAACATCCCAGATGTTTTGAATGTAGCTCCATCACTCCAGAGAATAAAGTTCTACTGCTCCACAACCCAATACTGGGAGAGTTTTGGCATTAAGAGTTAATATACAAGGGACTAGTGCAAGCAAAAGACTGACGTATATGGAATTTCAGAATAAATTTGTGAATAATCGATGGTGCGAACTTTTTGTAAATTGTGAGATGCGTGAAGTGCAAGCGAGTAGAGGCTGTCCTGCCCACAGAGGCAGTGAGAGAGAGCAGTGGAACCATAGAGACAGACAGAAGCCGCCAGAAAGCTGAGCACCGGCACGTCTTTTGTTCTTCTGCTGGGGTGGGAGTATGGGAGGGGGGGCTCCCAATCACTATTTTCTCTCTCTCTCTTTCTCTCTCTCTCTCTCTCTCTCTCTCTCTCACTCACACTCTCTCCTCTTCTCTCTCTCTCTCTCTCTCTCTCTCTCTTCTTTTCTCTCGCTCCTTCCTCTCGCCTGCACACACTCCCTTCCCTCTCACTCTCCCTCTCTGTCTGTCTGCTCAAATGGCAAATACCCGCTCTAGAGGAGGAGATCACCATGGCGACGGTGCCTTGCCTTGCATGCCTGTGGATGGTGCAGTGTATGGAGATGCTGAGGCGATGTGCTTGCTCCTATGGTAACTCACTCCGGCAGAGGCAGAGCAGGCCTCCAGCTTCACAGAGCTCCAGGGCTGTGGGATGTGTGTGAGAGCACAGCAATGAGGGTCACACACACTGCAGTAACAGACCAGAACCGCAAAAAAGCCCATGGCATTCAGACCAATTACAGCTGAAACAAACAAAGAAAAGAAACATTTTTGGTAACCTTTTATGTGCTGTTTCCTTACAACACAGACAAAAATTATTGATGTTTTTTACAATTTTATAAAAAAAAAAAAAAAACATCTGGGAGGATCAGGGAGGTTCTTTGAACTAACTGAGTGTTCACTTGATGGTAGAAGAAGGTGGTGAGAGCGGGAGGTGAAATGTGATATTATTGGTTAATGTTATTTGTCTCCATCCTCCATGGTGCATCATGATGTGATGAAAGACCTTTCAGATTAGAAAGAAATACATTTTATCTTTCAAATGATATGGTGAAATTTGCTTGGAGGACTGGACACATGAACTAACGTAGCATTTCAGGTTGACTTTACATATAGAAACACAGCTAAATAAAGAAAATTAAAACAAGATCAGCAGAAAACAAGGCGATTCAAAAGCTCAAAGCATGAAAGGCATTCGATAAAAAACTAAAGAAAAATCTAAATAAAGACAACAGAGAACAGTAGTTATGTGTGTAGAAATAGAGTGTAACAGTAACCCTCACTTTTACGTGGATCAGCAGTCACGGATTCAGTCTAACACTGTTTAATATAATTCACGAAATATATTTTATTATATTGTAGTATGATATGTAGCATTGTTGCTTTATTTTATATGCTCGCTTATTGTTTCAGTGGCTGTGAAAAATAGGAGAGAAGAGGTTTCAGCAAGTATTGTAGCATTTTTTTTTTTTTTTTTGACATTAGGAGAGTTCATCAGAGCATTTGCAGAGCATGAGCTGTCTGTGGCTGAAGTCATTATTTCTCTCGGCAGCACTGAAAGGCTCACAGATTCTCTCTCTCTCTCTCTCTCTCTCTCTCTCTCTCTCTCTCTGCGTAATTACAGCAGTCCCACTCAAACTCTGCCTGCACTGCTCCCTCATTCAAATGTGGTTTAATTACCTGTGGAATTTTAATTGGCGTGGCCTGCCAGTGGGAAACGCGGAGGTGTCCAAGGTCATTGCGAGTGGCTCACGAGCGCTCTCCCCCACACAGACGCTGCTGGCTGCCTGCCCACCAAACACACCACACAGCTCTGGAGCTCATATGTTCCGTACGTGTGGCATACGTAAATTAGGCAGCTGAAGACACAAACTAAGCTTAGAAATCTCAAGTCTACTGAGGATCTGTTTATTTCAAAGATGGTGCAGACATAAACAGGCATATTATAACTTACTGTCACTGTTTTATCTCCAGAATAGTAACTTTACAGGAGAGGGAAACATGCTCGTAATGCTCATTAATTTTATTAATTTTATAAAGTAATATTGGACCATTTCTGTTGTTCCATTCATTCTGAAAGGGCAGCATGCATTTTCAAATGGCATAAAAATACCAAATAATGGGATTACAAGGTTTTGATGTGACAATATGCTTTTTAGTGCCAAAGGTGCCATTCAGATGTCCATATGAAAATATGCAACTTCTATCATATTAAATCAATGTGTGACAGTGGTTTTCAGTAGAAGCCTCTCAGTTCTGCTTGGTGCCACTGTAAAGTTAAATACAGGGTATGCATACTGTGGTCGAATCGTTCTGCATTATTCATGAGGGACACAATTTAGTGAATGCTCAGTCCATTATACTGTTAGGCTTGGGATCCGTTATTGCTTGGGGTCCTTTTATTTGTGTACATTAGGGTCTGACTTCTTTGTGGAATGAATCTAGGACGTTTCACGGCCCAATGATTCCTAATCGTGCATGTGAGGTGCACATGAAACACAGGGGCATAAAAGTCCTTAAGCTAAAAAGGGCTTCTGAATTCTAGTGATGTCCGAGATCCTACTCATTTTTATGTATTCCCTGATTTACCCTCTTATTTTAACTTCATGAAGGGATTATTAACGAGCCAAGATGTGTTTGAACAGGGAAGGGAAACATTATCTTCCGTCCAGCTTGGACCAGGCATAGTGAGAATTAGGTCTTAGGTTGAGGTTAGGGTTAGGATTTGGGCCATTTTAAGGGTTGGTTCAATGTTGTTTGTGTGGTTTTATCTACTGGCTGTTGTGTGCAGCCTCTGTATGGCCTGGGGAGTGAATTGTGTGTTTTGAAATGTATCATTTCAAACCTTTTTCTTTTTAAAAAGTGAGGAAAATTCAGTTTTTCATGAGAAGGGCCCTTTAATATGTGTCTTTCATTAAAAAAGTTTCAGCAGCTGTTTGTTACATAGCAACTAGTGATCAGGTAGTTTTTATGAATAGTTTTTAAAACATGCCATGTAACAAACATGAGTTGTAACAACATGTTTAGAACCCAATTAACCAATCAGACTGTGTAGATTAGCAAAAATGTATATTAATTTTCGCAGGTACATGAATATGGCCTTGCTAATTGAGTTTGCTTATTTGCCTTTTGTCTATAGCATTGAGCCTCTAATTTGTTGGTGCTTCAGTATTTATTTGGCTAACCTTATGCTACCTGAGAAGTGGTGTCCAGGGGAATATGGCCATAATTGAGTATGGTCATCTTGTTCAGTATAGTGCATACAAACTATGCAAGTTCAGACAATAGGTGCCTGCCATAGCAACAAGTCCTAGTGCCCACCTCTTTGCTTTAAATAGCTTTGACCATGTCTTTTCCACAGTGTTCTGTTCTTTCCCACACAGTATGTGAATCTGGACTGACATGTAAGAGTAGGTAGCGTGCTGTCGCCTGCCTGTGGCTGTAAATGCAGATTTTTGGTTCAAAAGTGGAAAAATGCGCTTGGCCTTTGAATTTTCCCCAGCCAGTGTCTTAGCCAGAGGTTCATTCTCCACCAAGGGAGCAGCAACCTTCACCCCTCTTGACAAGCCACAAATGAGCCCTTTCATATGGAAATGGAGTAATTGATTTTCTGAATTCCACATTTAAACCGTGCATAATTGCGCATGCTGTTTTGGAGCAATTAAAGTGGAATTTCTCAACAGCTAATGATTATTAAGGGATTTGTGTAATTGAGGGCTGTTTGAATGCAGAGGGCTGCTCTGCTTTCTACGTTCTGGAGGCTGAGTCGAAAATGGGGCTGGGCGGATTCGCAAAAGTGCCGTCTTGGGGGAACGGAGTTCAAGCGGTGCCTGTGTTTTCATGAATAACAGCGCCAGTGGTTATTTATGCTGTGCTATGTCTTTAAACAATTCTAATATTTCTCTGTCTCTGAGGGCTTCACTCTGACACCGACGCTTCATAGACATTTAACTGTAAGGCATGCAACATTAAAATGAATTGCGTTTCAAGCTGTTTTTACAGTGATAAAAGAAGTACCTTCCCCTTCCAAACTGTGGTGTGTTCCCTACAGTGTCTATGGATGTCCTTTGGCCAAGAAGAGGAAAAGCCAAGAGAAACCTTCTCAGGAGCCAGCCACTAAACGCCGGCCGTTTTTAGCCATGGCTGACGGAGAAACAGTGATGTATGAGGGCTACGAGGAGGATGGCATGGAGGAGGGGGAGGAGAGAGAACACGAAGACTTAGAGGAGGAGGAGGAGGAGGAAGGAGAAGAAGAAGAAGGAGACGAGGATGAAGAAGAGTGCTCTGAAGACAACGAAGACCCCGCAGAGGAGGAAGAGGAGGAGGAAGAAGGGGAGATAGAGAGGGAGGAGGGGGAAGAGGTAGAGCAGATGGACGAGGAGGTGGAGGAAGATGAGGAAGTGGTGGAGCAGGATGGAGATGATGAACAAGACGAGGAGGAGGATCAAGAAGAAGAGGAAGAGGAAGACGAGCATGAGGAGGAATATATGAATCAGATTCATCTGCGAGGTGAGACTTACTCTCTGTAATTATGTGGACTGGAAAGATTGTCTTTTTGTCATTCCTTCTTATTTGAAATTCATCTCATTTTAATATATGTTGCCTTCGTTAGACACTCCTAAAAGTGTAAATAACATTTTTTCACACCAGTAGATTTAATTTATAAACTTAGCACTACAGCACCTTCTCAGATTGTTTAGCTACACTTTCAGCATATTTTCAAACAACCTATTGTATCCCTTAAATGATAAATCTATGTGGTGGCACATTTTATGTCAAGGATGGCATATTTGTGTTAAAGGAATGTGTTATAATGCGTTAAAACAGAAAACAAGGTGTTACAAAATTAGTTGTACATTTGTTTAAAGTGAATAATGCAAGCATTGCAATTTTATTTACTAACCAAAATGGGGATACTTTGCTAAAACACCCAGCTTGTACCACTTGCCATAAATAAACCTCAAACCTATTTTAAAACTCAAAACGATTGTAAAGCAAAGTCAGGCATAACAGTTGTGTGTAAAAAACCTTCTTTGAGGTAACTATTAGAGACTTTAAACCCTTCACATGTCTGTTTCGTATCACAGACATTGCAAATAATTCTGATTCCCTCAAATTAAACCTGCATATCAAACCATCTGAATGGCTTTGTGTACTTAACAAATGAATTATGTATATTATGTATTATGTATATTATTATGTATATTATGTATATCAGTGGAATTCATAAAACAGTCGTTTTTGTTGTTTGTACTCTAGCGCTAGGTTTCTTAGACTTTTCCAGACAAGGATCTCTTCCAGTCCCTACTAATGTCACATAATTTAAAAAAATAACAAACAAAATCAAGGAGCCCCTCACTATATGTCATGGACCCTTGGGCATTTCAGAATCAGAATCAAATAAAACAACAACAATATGTAAACAATGAACAATATACTGTGCAATGTAATATACAATAATGTACAATCTACAATATACATATGTAACATGGATTTATATTGATCATGAAAATGGTCACTGATTTCATTCCAACTCAACACTGTTAATGACAATGAGGTTAAAGTGCAGAGAATCAGCTGATGATGAGTATTTACTTCTACATGAGGTGAACCCTGCAGGAAAATAAGTATCCCTTATCTCCATTTTATAAATAACTTGAGAGTTGGTTGCTCTGTTGTTTCTTGGCTAACTATGAGTTGTGTCATTAGTTCGTGCACAAGAGAGCTAAGGAAAAGCCTAGAGTTGAGCATAAATATGACATATGCCACTGTAGACTTGTTGCTTTTGTCTTTCAACATGTGGTCTAAAGAAGTGTCAGTGCAGGCTGTGGGGATCAGTGAGCGGCCTTTAATTAAAAAAACGAAAATTACTCTTATTCCTTCATTTCTGGTGATCAGCTGTTGTTTCAAGCCACTTAATTGACTGGATTACTGTCTATACTGGACAAGAATTACTTAGTATTCTGACAACAGTGTCAGGGAGAACAGGGAACAGCCCCTCTCCCCTCTCTTGAACTTGGGAAGCAGCAGATGTGACTGCTTGCTTAGTATGTGTCTCAGCCTCATTCTCCGACTTGCTCAATCGTTTCTGACAGTGCCTTCTCGAGCAATGGAGAGAGGAGACTCTTTGAGTTATTAACTTTGGCCCCCCTCCACACACTCACACACGCACACACACACACACACACACACACACACACACACACACACACACTCACACACATGCATTGCCATTCTACAGGAGGTGTCAGATACACTCAGCTCCCCTCTCCCCTCCCCTGTGGATATGGGCTCCTCCTGAGGATATTTCTGGCTCCAGAAACAGAGCACCTCATCCTCTGCTTATCCCTGCCGTCTCATCCTGCCGTGTCCCAAATACTGGCAATACTGAAATCCCTAAAGGGGAAATAGGAGATTTCCGGAGCCGGCTGTGCTGCTTACATGTCACTGAACAAGGAAGAAAACCCATTTTGTTCAATGTATTAATGAAGGTTAGGTTATCTCGAAAATGAAAAAGATAAGATGTTTTCAGTTTTAGTGTTTTTTACGTTTTTAGTGCCTTTTCATACATATATATATATAATTGTTTATCTAACAGCAGCAGCCCATAGTACCGCACATGTCATGAATGTAACACACTTTTTTTTTCCCCTGATTTTCTCCATTGCATTGCATATCAGTAAATTGATCATTAGCATTCAGATTCACTCACATCTCGTTGATTTTAAGGCCAGTAACCTCTTTCGGGTTTGCAGTGCACTCAGTCATTATTGTACAATAAGTCTTGACTTCTCATTTGTCAATTCATCAAAGCATATTTAAGACTAATCCTTCTCCCAGTACCTGCGAGACAGCATAAATTCCTTTTTAGTTTCAATAGCTTTGTTGTGGGTGCCAGCCATTGGAAGCGAGAATACATAAAAAATACCTTGTTTGTAAATTATTAATCTCGTCCTTTTTCATTAGAGAAAAATTATTCCAGTTGTGGACAATCAAAGCACATGGTGGAGAAAGACAGCAACAACAACAACGCGACAAATGAGGAGTATGAAAACTACGACGAGCTGGTGGCCAAGTCTCTGCTGAACCTGGGCAAGATAGCAGAGGATGCTGCCTACCAGGCTATGACGGAATCAGAGATGAACAGTAGCTCCTCCAACAGTGGGGGTGAGGAGGACGACGAGGATGAGGAAGAACAGGGCAGCCGGAAGGGTGAGTTGAGTGTGGACCTGGACAGTGACGTGGTGCGCGAGACTGTGGACTCTCTGAAGCTTCTGGCCCAGGGCCACGGGGCCGTGTTGCCAGATGAGGGATTCCCTGAGACCCACAATAGCCACGCCGAAGAGAACGAGGAGCAGGTGTGCCTCAGCAGCCTAGAATGCCTGAGGAACCAGTGCTTCGATCTGGCTCGTAAGCTCAGCGAGACACAACCAGCTGAGCAGCAGCCCATGTTACAGCACCAACTCGAGCAGCAGCAGCAGCAACACCATCAAGCTCTGCTCCACATGCAACGCTATGAAAGCTGCCAGCAGATCCCCATGGAGCAGCCCAGAACTATGGAGAGGAGCTACTCAGACATGGTCAATTTGTTGAAGCTGGAGGAGCAACTCAGTCCTGGGTCCAGGGGATACCAGCCCAACTGTGTCGCTGTTCATGAAGGTGATGAAGACACTACATCTGTGGCCTCAGAGCGCTCGGACGAAGCCTTTGACATGACCAAAGGAAACCTTTCCCTGCTGGAGAAAGCCATCGCACTGGAGTCAGAGCGGGCCAAGGTCATGCGGGACAGGATGGTGCCGTTGGAGCACGGGGCAGTCCGCAGGGACCATCAGCGGCTACATGGGGAAAATAGCCCCAGACAGAGCAGCGGAGCTGAGGAGCGCAAAGCCAGACTTCACCACGATGGGGCAAAGAGAGCCTATTACCCTAAAGGTAGGATTCACACTCTGTATATTCTAACAGATCCTATATGATTGATATGCAGTGCTAATCTCAACCAAATCAGGGGAACTACAACCTTGGTAAAGCAATATTTGTCTTTTTTTTTTACCTCAACACACCAACCAAACCTATTTTATGTTAAATCAAATGGGTTTGAGTTCATTAGACACAGTTTTGGATACAGAAACAGCATGTCTGAAAATGTGCCTTACATTAATATGTTAATATTTCCATGTTCACTCAATTATAGAATTCAACAATATTTACAAGATTAATACATGTGTCTTATTTGACCCAAAAGAGTGTTTTCATTTAAAAAGCAGGACACATTTTGTTACAGCTAGATATGCATTACCAGAAAGCATATCATACTTTAAAAAGTATCAAGAAAAGAGTATGAGAGCAGTTTTGGTTTTTCATCAGAACAGCAGTGGCGGCAAAAACCTCCTCCATGATTGTACCCCCCTTGGTCTCATGCTGCTATGATGTCATGGCTTTCCTCTTTTCTGTTGCTTTTGTTAGTATGCTGTTTGTTGTTTATATATATTTCTTCAATGTGCACCATCTAGTAATCTCCTAGTGCTAATGTTACTGAGATCACTAGTACTGCTGGATTCAGCTGTGTGCTTTAGTCATAAATGATGCTTCAATCTCAACACATATCAGTTATAAACATATTCACAGCAGAGCTGCAGCTGGAAATCAATTAGATTTTAAAGCCATTGCTGGAAATTGCCAATTAAAGGCTGGGAAGTTCTGGAATGATAGATGGATGGAGAGGTCAAACAAGGAAAATACTTAATATTACACATTGCTTATAAAACTGTGATGCTAATGATTTGTCACATATATTGCAATATCGAATAAACAACATACAGTGCTTCCAACTGTTACACATGTAAGCAAATGTTTTTGGCCCTACACACACCAATTACCTACCCATACCAATACCAAAGTAAGAGGTTTCTGTTGATGACTGAAACCACTCTATCTTTTTCTGTGAAAGGCTCAAAAAACTTACACTTGAAATTATGACTTGAAGGGACAATTATTAGGTCACAAACCTGTATATCCAATAGTACATAATGGTAATATTAAACCTAAAGTTCAGCTCTTTCATTTATCTGCCTCTATTATGCAGTCTGAGATGAACGTGTAAATGTCTCATGGAAAGTGGACTGAGGTACAGAATGAGATGATGTTTTGCTCTCACAGTGCCTGTTCCAGTAACTGTCTTTGCATTCAGTCTTAACAATTGTCTCAGCCTGGTTTCCCACACAGTGAACGAGTGGCATGGGCGTTAGCTGCAGGACGTCTTGAGTGGGACAGACGCATTATTCCGGCCACTTTCAGACACTCAGATCAAGGTGGCAGTGACAGCGGTAGCGGCAGCAGCTTATGTTGTTAAAATGGGCCTGCATGGTAACATCAGAGGCTCGCCTTGTCAGGCATGAGTAATGGCAATCTGCACGGCCCGTTAGGACAGCAAATCTTATCCCTAGGATTCTATCCATGGCCTATTTCTCCAAATCCACTTCGATTCACACCCACCACCGCTGGGAGCGAGCCATCTACGCCACAGACTCTTATTATTATCCATCAGAATCTGCCAGACTGTATCAGTAAAACATGTCACAAAGGGTTGTTACTGTGCTGAATAGCAGACTCTTCCTCTGCTCACCTCTGGATACTGTCCAGTGTAATATATGTCTTACCATGTTCCTACGTAGCTAAGCAACCTGCTTAGTGCATGAAGTTTCAAGCGACAGTCAAATAATGAAATTAGCCAGGCTGTAATAGAAATACTTTTTTAAATACCGGATGCTGTCTCTTTATGCCACCGCTGACATGAAAAGATCATTATATTAATAGAACTACTCTATTAATAGAACTTCAAGTGATTGCGACCACAGCACATAATGAAGCATTCTAAAAGTACATTATAAGGTTATTAAGAATTATACAGTAAGTCATTCTTCATCTCTTGGAAGCATTCTGGCTGATAATTAGGAGGAAAGTGCCGTGTTTAGTGGTATCAGCAGCACATTATTGTTGCTTGTAAAGGTGAAGGATAATATTATAACGCACTAAAACATTTTTGCGCTGTCACCATTAAAGTTGCTCTTTGACTAACTGAACGGGGAATCTCTTCAGGTAAAAGGTCAAAATAAGATGAATTACCATTTCTTTAGAAACAATGAAGCATGTCAGCAAAAAGTGACTTTTAGAGTCCTTTAAGTTAGGTGTTCATCAGGTAAGTGTTTGAGACAAAATCCAACATAACAGATCATAATTTCAGGTAACATGTAGGTAAGCTCCCAGCCTGCCTAACTAAATTATACTAGAATGGGCTCATAACTGAGTAACTGTATGATACAAACTCCACATTACTGGAGAATTATTTTAGGTACCAGGTAGTAATGGGGTGAAAAAACATTTCCATAGTAAGTCTTACATAGTAAGTACACATCTATTACTATTACACATCTAAAACTGAATCTTGGGAAAAGCAATTATTCTAATTGATTTTAATTTATTTGCAATGCCGTCATTTAATGTTAAGTAACTTAAACTTACCTTCTTAAACATGTGCCATTACGTTTACACCTTATGTATGCCTGCACTTACCACCAGTTACTCTAATTAAGTAAGAGGTATTTTACTCAAATTAATTACACAGCACTTATCCCACTCAACCTAGAACATGTTAGAATTTCAATGTAATGTAGTTAAACTGCCTTAGAGCTCACCATCATGTCACCTGAAATTATGATCTACTTTGGAGTTTGTAACCCACACTTACCTGGTAAATATCTAAAACTTGGTGGGTCTGTGAAAGAAATAATTGCCCCTATAATTTTACTGTGGCTTAAATAGATAATCACAGTTATATATGTCCTGATTGCAAAAGCGATAACACTGAAAGGCATTCAGTACATTTCAGTAGTTGCATGTGGGGAGAACTATAAAAAAAATTGATACAGCTGCACAGACAAAAGGGCTTGTTCTGTAACATATAATGTTGGCCCACATTCCAGTGGCAGTGATGCAGTGTGTATTCTCTGTTGGAAAAAGAGGGGTGCCAGTGATGTTGTATTTCAAGACATTGTCCAGCAATTTCCATTTCCAGGCCATGAAGAAGCAAAGCAAAATTCCAGAGAACTGTTTCTGCCCAAAAAAGCCCAAGTTTCTTTCCTGACTAATAAAATGACTCAAGAAAATGTCTAGCCATCCAAATATACTGAATGTGAAACCACTAGTAAAACAAACCAGAAACATCAAGCAAAAGAAGAATGGTGTGAAATTCGGAACTGACTAAATGAGAACAGACGTAGTGTAATTAATGTATAAAATGAGTTCCTTTTGATTGCCATTCCAGTTACCAGCGGAAAGCATTCTCTAATTATCTAAAGTCATTCTTTGAACCTGTTTGTACCCTTATATTGTTTTGTATGTGCCAATTTAAAAAGAGCCAATTAGATAACACAATAATATGATCAGAAGTTTGTCAGAGCAACATTTTTGCACCAAGTTACAAATTTGTCAGCTTTCTGGTAAATGGATTAAATGTGGTCACAGTTTTATGTAACATAATACTAAGGATGGAAAACAGATTTTTTTGTTCATTGTTGGTGCTCATTGGTACAGTTATGATGCCATCCAGTCTTTGTCTTTTATGTGGGTACATTTTTGTGCCTATCCCTAGTCAACGCAGAAGGTTGACTGCATCCTCATTGCACAATCCAGAGGGAAGAAGATAGTGGCCATTCACTCAAGAAGAATTGTACTTGTGTATGAAAAAAAGCCTGATGGTCTAGTCTGACAACAAGTCTAGTCATTCCACATTATCTGCTTGCTAATGCACATTTGTAATTAAAGAAGAAATTGCATTCTGGGAACATTAAGACCTAACAATCGAGCAGAAGTTTTTTAACAACAGAAACAGGCAGTGCGGTTCTGAGCATAGCAGTCAGATTTGTGACACCGGTGTCGTCGGTTGCTCTCCAGGGTTAATAAGTATCTATCATTCCTGCTGTGGTCCACCATCATAGTCTCTTACATACAAGGAACAATGAAACAAAAACGAAGATAATGAAAAATGCTTAATGAGCTTAATTTGTTTTCACCTTTTAAAAAATAAAATCATTTAATGCAGTACTGCTCAAGTTACCATATGAAATACAAGAAAGATGTGGGTTTATAATACATTGTCTTTAGATGGACACTGACAAAAGAATGTATAAACCTGAACAACACACCTGTCCCATTCCAGAACCAAGATCACTCATACACAGTTGAATCCACAAGGCTCCTAATGAACAGTTAAAGATATTGTCCTCTGCCACAGTCAGGCTGAGAGTCACTGAGCTCTTCAGTACAACTTACTTTGTAGCCCATTTTTGCTTATGGATGCTGTACGGTTGTTTGATTGATTTTAAGCTTTTGTAAGCAACGGATGTTTGCTGAAATAGCTAAGAAAGGGTGTCCACATACTTTCAGTTAATATTTTATTCATGTAGAAATGACGTACACATTTGAATGAAGTAAACAAACACATCTCTTTTTTATTGTAAGAATTTGCATAAATTCTCTGATTCCTTTGCTGGATCAGCTACAAGAACTTTACTAAAGTTTGCCACTGGCAATAGACAGCATGTCCTGGCTCATAGTCTTCTCATTTGTGGACCTCTCTTTGTGTACAGAACTGTCATGCCGAAACTGGAAAGGGTCTTCCCCAACAAAACTGAAAGCATACAATGTAACTGTATACTGTAGCATTAAAGCAAATGGGCCTAAAGCATGAAAAACTTCCCCAGACCATTATTCCACCCCTACCAAATCATGATCTTCCACTGTTGATTCAGGCACATAAGTTTCTTCACCACATCTGTCACACCCAAACTCTGTTGTCAGAATCTCAGATAGTGAGGCATTACTCTATAGAAAGCTTTTCGGTAGCGACAGAGTCTTGTGACCAGCCAACACTGTGTATTGCGTGTGAGGATCTTACTCTTGTCTGCAGCAGCTTGGTTATGGAACCCCAATCTATGAGGCTTCTAATGAACAATGAAGGTCGCTGAGCTCTTCAGTACAATGAATTCTAAAGTCAGTTTCTGCTTATGGAGTCTACATGGTTAGATGATTGAATTTAAGCAGATGTTTGCAATGGATATGGCTGAAATACCTAAGAAGGAGTCTCCACATACTATTTTGGGACCAGAAATATATATATGATTGAATCAAGTAAACAAACACCACTTTTTTATGTAGTGACTGTATATTTTTGGGAAACGGGAATGTAACTGTTTGCATAAATTCTCTGATTCCTGTGTAGATTCTGCAAGGGCTGAGAAAAAGGAGAGCAAATGTCCCACCCCAGGGTGTGATGGGACAGGTCACGTCACTGGCCTGTACCCGCACCACCGAAGCCTGTCTGGCTGCCCTCATAAAGACCGCGTACCACCAGAAAGTAAGATGCCATGTTTTATTCTGATTCATTAATGCCTGTGGAAGTAGCTGCATCTATTAGCAGTATGAGTGCTCTCTTACGTTTGTATGACAAGTTCTGAAGTGTGCTGTGAAGTCCATTTGTTCGCAGTGGTGATCGTTCCTAGTGCGGGTTGCAAGATTCCATGGCTGCACATACACAATTGCGTGCTTGTGAACGCATACAGAAAACAGCTTACTCATGTGTGCTGTGTTACTTTGAACTGCATGTTGAATGGTGCTACTGAGTCAGCAGGACCTGTTGCAGGACGTTGCACGGTGAACCTAGAGGCTACACTTAATTAATTAGGAATGCAAGTACAGTCTCCACTTGAATGCGTTTCTTCTTTTTCACTATTTTTAGAACATTTGCACACAGTGTTTAGCTGCATAATTTCAAACAAAGTTCAACCAGTTACGTGTTTTTACGAGAACCTCTAAGCTAAGTGCATGAATCTAACAATTAATATATGCTCTATAACAGTGATATTGCATGCTGCTAACAGAGCTACTTGCTGTCCTTTCTCTGCCTGGCCTGATATCTTTATCTTTGTCATCATCATAAACACCATGTCTAATGTTGTAGGCTAATTCAAGCTAATTTAAATTGGCAAGGCTTGTAGTTTAACACTGGGTGTTCCTAACCTACGCTGTCTCTGGCCTTTTCCTGTCTGTCTTTCCAAAGTTCTTGCAATGCATGAGAATGTTCTAAAGTGCCCCACGCCTGGCTGCTCGGGACGTGGTCACGTTAATAGCAACAGGAATTCCCACCGCAGGTGAGTGACTCCATTCGGCCAGAGGGGCTGTAGGAGCTGTGCAGGTTCAGACTCAGACTCGCCCTGTCTAAAGCAGGCCTGGATGTTAGAAAGCCCTGGTGTTTGGGTCAGAGGTGTGAATGAAGGGAGGAGAGATTTCTGTCAGTGTTGTGAGTGTTGTTGTGAGTCTGTTTCTCTGAGATTTGCTGGGAAATCTGGGGAATTGAGGCTTATTGCCCAGACTTGTCCTGATCTTTAGATCCCAAAAACACTATGTTCTGCAAAAGTTTTTATTTGCTTATTTTTTTCATTTTCTTTTTAGAGCCATTTCAGAGATTTTTTGTCTGAAATATATCGATTAATAGCACACAAAGTAGGAAACATTACAAACTCATTTAGTCATTTTTTGAGTTAATGACATATTGGACTGATGTTACAGCATTCTTACAATTTAAAATACAATTCAAAACAGTTTTACACACTATTTGTATGCTGTTATTAGTGTATTACAGTTATGAAGGACAGTATAATAGGACACAGTATCATCTCCTAAAGGTATTCCCGAATGGCACACACACAAGCACACACATGAACACAGTTTCAGTTTTTGGTATATAGTATGAAATAAAAGTGAGATGGATGTTCGGAGTTTGGAGTCACTTCTCATATAAAAAAAATCTGCTATTTCATTAAATAATAACCACTTTTCAAATATGGGCCATTCTAAATGTTATTTTTAGCATTATGTCTTTCTCAGTGTACAACTTTCCTATCTTCTGCTAATTATTCAGGACACATCTAAAATTTCAGAATTTTTTACAGTGTCCTGCTAATTAGAGGAGTTGCTTATCAAAGGGACACTTTAGGGGATATTTTAATATCGTTGTGATGCCCTTATTAAGCCTTAAAAGTCCAGAAGTCAGAAGATACCTGCCTGTTCATTACTATGTTATTAAGTGATAACTAATGTTGTCTTTTAAAGAACATTTTATGTGTTTTACCCTTATCACAATAGCCAGCTGATAACTAACATTAACAAATAACTATATTAATCCCGTAACTGATGCTCAGATATTCATTGTGATCGATGTAATTTTTGTGAAAAACACTTTATCCTAGTTACTGCATATGTAACACATTTAGTTACTGTTAAAATGTACTCAAAATGTAAAAGACTAAATCTGTGGGCATTAAATGGGCATTATAAGGTAAAGCGTTACCAGTAGTTGACTAAAACATGTTGTAATATTATAATAACAGTGATTACAAGGTCTTGAATATGGATGTAAAAAAAACTATGCATTTTGAAAAATTTGATAACTCATAAAAGTAGCTTTTTCTTTGTATGCTATTATTAAACACAAGTAAAATGAGGTGCATATGATCTCCTCAAGGTAGTCTGGAATGCACACCCTCCACACACACACATGCACACACACGCACACAATGTTAGATGCGTCTCCTCCTCATGAATAGTGCTCTGATCTCCCGCTCTCTCAGACGCACACACACACGCACACACACACACCCTGTTCCCCACTCGCAGCTGCTGCAGGCCATGTTATATGGAACAGCTCCTGTGGGACAGACTCACACCCACTGAGCAGACATGAAGCAGGGTGAGATGGGGAAACAAAACACACCGAAAAGGGGGGGAAATCACTCTCACACTATACTGCATATATATATATATATATATGTGTTTGTATGTATATGTGCCTGCCAGTACTCGACTCTTGGTTGTCATAGCAACCCCTCATATTGACAGCATTCCCTCTGCCTACCTGTCACCATCTTTCTCCGTAATCCAGCAGCTCTGTGTGAATGAGAGGGCTCTGGCGATTCACAGAAATTTCAAAGCGCGTGTGAAATTGCAGGGCGCCAGTCAGGAGTGCATGTCTTTGTGTGTTACTGTCTGTTGTTTGTTTGGTATTTTTTTTTTCACTCATATTTATTTTGGAGAATGGTTGGAGTGTGTGTGTGTGTGTGTGTGTTTGTGTCTGTGTGTTTCTGTGTTTGTACAGTGGAATATGGATAGGGACAAACTCACATTGAAAGCACACAAAGAGTGAGGGAAAGGGATACAGGTGCAAAAGACAAACAAGAGAGATACAAAGACAGATGAGAATGGGAGGAGAGAGAGGGAAAGAAAAAAGAGATTAAGCAAAAGAGAAAGGCACAGAGAATGTTCTTTAAATGATTATAGTAGGTAATACACAGATAAGGGATAAGAGATAAAAAAGAGAAAGATGGAATGTCTCTGTCTCTCTAGCTGTCTCTCTTTCTGACTCTTTCTCTCTCTGGCTCCCTCTCGCTCTCTTTCTCTCTCCATCTCTCTCAGCGTAGCTGGCTGTATGAATCTCTCTGAAGCCAGTCAGCCACGAATGCCCAGCAGATATCTGTAAAGCTGGGTCTTCATGCTACACAACTAGGCCATAGGAAATGCATTATTCATATGTAAATATCCCTGTGTGTCACATGCACACAATGGTCCTACAAACACTGGAAGTTCAGCGGAACTGAATATCAAAAGGAATCGTCCTGCTCTGACTAGCACAAACTCACCCCTTTATAGGTTTATGAAATATTCCTTTAAATCCACCCTCTGTTTCTGCTGTGTGTGTGTGTGTGTGTGTGTGTGTGTGTGTGTGTGTGTGTGTGTGTGTGTTTGTGTGTGTGTGCGTATGTGTGTGTGTGTGTGTGTGTCTGTATAAGTGCTTATGTGTGTGCATGTGGATGTGTATGTGTCCATGTCTGTATATGTCTGCGTGTGTGTGTGTGTGTGTGTGTGTGTGTCTGCGTATGTGTGTGTGCGTGCATGTGTGTGCGCGCATGAGTATGTGTGTGTGCGTGTGTAAGTGCGTGCCTGTGTGTATGTGGATACACACACACACAGTGTGTGAGAGAGAGAGAGAGAGAGAGAGAGAGAGAGAGAGAGTGGGTGTATGTTTGTGTATTTATTTGTGTGTGTGTGTGTTTGTATGTGTATACTGATTGGTATAGTGATTGTCTTCCTGGTGTTGCAGTCTCTCGGGTTGCCCAATAGCTGCTGCTGAGAAGATGGCTAAGGTTCAGGAGAAGCACCAGACCTGTGATGGCAGCAAGTCCAACCAAGCATCTGACCGTGTGCTGAGGTAACACCCTAACACTGCACACACGCCAAACACTCCTATTCTCTTCAGCTGCCAGTCTTCACTTTCAGCCTATGGCCAAATATTTGCACTACCAGTCACATGTCTTTGCACATACTGAGATTTTCACTATTTTCTAAAAAATACATTCAAGATTCTTTGCTAGCAAATAAAAATTCAGTGTGTTCTCCATTTGAGTAAAATAAAAGAAATGTGGGGCATTGTTCTGTATGAGCTTTGGAGTGTGATGCAGAAGTGGTTACTATTATTGCATTTTGACAATAACTTTAGTTCTATGAGACAGGAACACCAAACAAAGCTCAGCATGACGTCTGACACCTTGAGCATCAACACAAACCAGAGGAACCTTAATATAAGGAGTTTTTTATTGTTTTGTTTTGTATAATGACAGTTTACCATTTGCTGTGTTTGAGGCATGGATCCATGGCGCTCAGGTTCTAAGGATTAATAGAATGTCAGACATACACAGCTTTTCATGTCTTTTCATTTATAATTGTTCACTTAACAACTTTCCAGTTTATGAAACAATCTTCAGTTTATGAAATAAATGGATCAATGGGTGAAAAATTGTGGTGTGCAAAAACATTTGACTGTAGTTACAAGCATGATGTTAGCATCCATGTATTCTCAAAAACAGAAATGATCCAATGTGCCTTTGAGATTCACCAGGCTTTTTCACCAGGCGGCATATTTACTGTCGTCTAACAATGCAGAAATATTCACTTCAGAAAAAAAATTGCTCCATCCCAAGATTAGAAGTTACTAGTTACCAACAGGACATGAAGCACATAAATAACTAATTAAGGAGAAGTCCAGCATTCATAGTCATCACAGCAGACATGGGTGAAAAGATAGGTAGGCTGGAGCAAACTTGGCAAATCTTGAGTAAAACAGAAGTAACATTTTAAAAATTTTATTATGATTTGAATCTGTTTTTAATCTTGTTTTGTATTAATGAACAAATCTTTTCATTTTTTTCTAAGGGTTTGCTATCCATTGACATTGTAATGTAAATGTTGTTTATAACGATGAGGCATAGTGAAGCAACAGTACTTATTAACATTTCTCAATTGCACAAATTGTTAGAACCTTTGGACCTGGAAAACTGGGACTGTGCTTTAGTCATTGACCATTGGTCCAGTAATCAGAGGCTTCAGTTTATGGGTTTTCCTATGTCACTGGTAAATATTGCAGCTGAAGTTAATATCAGTTTAACAAATTTGCTCTGCTAGGTGACGATTATATTTTTGAGTACTGTCACTTACCACATATTATGATATTCTAACACTATCGCATTTTCATCTATACAAAGATGGTTGATCCCTGTTTTTTTATTGTTAATTTTACAAGACTTCAATAAGACAGTTTCCCAAACATGGTCCTGACGGCACACTGCATATTGTAGAATTTTTACCTGCTTTAACACAGTCATTTCAACTCATTAAGGGCTTTTTAATGAAATTATTAGTTGAAGCAGGTGTGTTGGGAGCAGGGCAGTGTGCCTCCAGGACCAGAGTTACACTATTAGCATTTCACTTCTATCCATAGAATGACTGTTATTCTTCAAACTGATTTTTACTTTCTGAGAAGGATATAGGCTTTGTTTGATATGTGTGTAATTATAGATATTTGTGTGAGTGCACAAAAGCACACTATATTATTTCTTTGCTGGCAGAGGTAATATTATGCTACAGCAACAAGATATCATAGCTAATGTTTCAGTTCACACTCTACAAATCAGACTGAATTCAAGTCTATATACACAACAGTCAGCTATAACAATAAACCACCTGCCTAATATTGCATAGGTCCTCTCATACCACCAAAACAGCTCTGATTCATTGAGGCACTGAGCATCACACTGCCTCCATTGGCTTAGTTCCTAGTTTCTTGCCTTCTCCCTGTTTTAAACCAGCATGATGAAAAAGGATTTGATCCTCGTCAAATTTACTCAGATACTTAAACTTGTCCTTTTAACTGCTCCCAGAACTGACTGTTCACTTGCTGCCTAATAAATCCCACCTCTTGACATCTTCTATTGTATTGAGATGATCAATGCTACTCACTTTACCTTTCAGTGGTTTTTCTGTGGGTTGATTGGTGAATATTGCCATGTGATATTTCATATCAGCCAATAAGTTAAGCTATCTAGATACTTTGATAACTTCAGAATAGCTGTATGTGCGTGGTACTCTATGTAATATCATTTCCCAGTTCTATTACAATGATGCCTGGACCATCTCTGTCTATGATTGTCTTCCAGGCCTATGTGCTTTGTGAAACAACTGGAGATCCCACAGTATGGCTACAAAAACAACGTCTCTACTAGCACACCCCGATCAAACCTGGCGAAAGAGCTAGAGAAGTACTCCAAGACTAGTTTTGACTACAGTGGGGGCTATGACAGCCAGCCCCATGCATACAGCAAGCGTTCCCTTGGCCAGAGAAACCATGGCCGAGACCCCTCGCCCAGGGGTTACGATGGTGAGCACTACTTGATTACTCTTACCGTTTTCTGATAGCTTGCTTTCACAACATGTCCCATATATCTTGATTTGGTCGGTGGCATGAGGGATATATTATGTACATTCTTCTTCTTTTTCTCTCTCAACTATCAGTAGTTTGTGCAATTTGTGGTCTTTGGTAATGTCTCTTTTTGGAATTCCATATTATGTATTAAGGGGCTAGAATACAGGACAATGTGGTCCCAGGACAGCAACAACTGCAGAATGAATAGCATTTTGTAATTGGTTGAACCTGAACTGGAAATAATTGTACCGTTTGAACTAACCTCACACCAAGAAAAAAACGTGCAAATAGACACGTTCATGCACCGCATTCTCATTTTTATTCCTATGGAGTATGGACCCTGTTATGACATGAACATCCAAGCTATGCTATTTAAATTTGGGCTATTTGTGGGAAATTGTGAAAATTATAGAGATGATTTATTATGTATGCACTGTCCAGTCTGAATAGGTTGTATGTGTTCTGACGAAATAATGTATTTAATATGGGATCACAGATCACAAAGGGGTAAATAGTGCACAACCCACGGAAAGATAAGATCCTGCTGCCTATAGTATGCCCTACTCCAGCAAGAACACAACTATAAGGAGATACAAAAAGATACATTTATGCCATGTGAATACATCTATCGTGTTACACTCCTTTTGCAGATTCTATGGCAAGTAAAATGCAAACTCTGGACTTGAAGACTGAACTGTAATTTATTCAATTAGGACATTAAGTGGGATATTTTCCTCTCAATCTGAAACCTCTTTAAGAAAGCTTGCCAGACAGCTAGCAATTTATCCTTGTAGGAATCTAAACTCTCTTAGTTAAGTGATTTCTGGTCTTGTACTCATTTTTTTGGGAGATAAAAATGCCTGATTGTTTTGCCCTACACTGTGAATGACGTTATTCGTTAAAAAAAAAAAAGGAATGAAAAAAAAAAGTGTTAAGAATATATGTAAATGAATTAAAATGGCATTCTTGGCCACAGTGTTAATTTGCATTGTCCTGTCAGAAAAAAGAGAGCTCATTACCATATGCGGTACATTATACTGCAGTTTTTGTTTGTTCCAAGTGGAATAATGGATGTTGTTTTTTCCTGTGATCTGATTTTTTGATGGTTCATTCTACATAAGGGGACTGTGGAAAATGCTTTTAGTGAAGGTCTTATATTTCCTGTTAACAATGTGCAGCTGTGTTTGAAACATAGATACACTGTCACACTGCTCTCTCTCCCTCTCTCTCTCTTTCTCTCTGTCTTGCTCTCTCTCGCTCTCTTAGACTCATTTGCTCTCAGCATTCATCATGGAACATCAGATCACCCAATAAGCGAGTCTTGTAGGTGTATCTATCTATCTATCTATCTATCTATCTATCTATCTATCTATCTATCTATCTCTCTCTCTCTCTCTCTCTCTCTCT
>JBBPDB010000153.1:5207082-5219700 GCA_037974465.1 Brachypetersius altus
ACACACACACACACACACACACACACAGACACACACACACACACACACACACACACACACACACACACACACACACAAAATCAAACATACTGTTAGCAGTTCACATTAATAAAGTGGCACATTTTGATGTGGATCTGATTATTTTAGACCAGTTTAAGCAATATCTGTTATCTTCTAATCATAAACAAAACCAAAAACCAAAAATTGTGTGTAAAGATCCAGTGGAAATAATTAATGTGGGTTTGCAGGATTATGTGCAGTATTTTTTTCCCCATTTTCCAATCTCTCTCTTCTTACTGAGTTCATGTTTCAGGTGGAGCTTCACCACCGCAGCGGCCTCTCCATCCCAGAGGGTTGGGGGTGTGATGCAGAGGGCCATTTCAGCACGGACCCCAAGGCTGTGCTGAGTGGAGGAGGGCTGGTGCCTCTGGGAGGCAGTGAGAACACAGGTCTGTTTCTGTCTGTCTCGAACACTTCCTACTCTGTGAGGTCTCATGAAGCCCAATTAGACATCACCCTCTCACAGCAGCCTATTAACTTCGACATCCCTGTCATTACAGCCACTAATGCTGCAAATTCAGATTTTAAGGATGTGCTGTAAGGCGTCATAATATTTGGCACAATTGCAACCGGCAAAAAGGCCCTGTTTGATGGAGGTGTGACCGTTCTATATTAAATCAAAGGCGGAGTTTGGGTGAGCTTTTCTGTTGATGCTGCGCCCCTCACATTTCGTACACTGGCTGAATGAGTGGCCAAAGCTGGTGTGGATGCTGTCACTTTTGTTCACTTCATGCTGATCAGATTTATGAATGGTCATTCAGATTTTTTGTTGTTTAGTCTTTTTCTGGTAGCCAAAGTACACTGTTTTGCATAGACTGAGTAAATTAATCCTTATTATTCACTTATTAATCTACAAACGAAGTCTAAAAAAAATTACTCTGTACCTGTCCACCATGAGTTATTTCAAAAGGCCAATTTGTTTCCCAAAACAATTTTAAAACAGTGCACTTTTTGGCACGTATTCATAGCTATTTAATATAATAACTTACTGTGAGGTTACTTAGTGTGATGTTTGGTTCATGTGTTTGTGTATATGTGTCAGTATATGTGCCTGGTGTGTGTGTGTGTGTGTGTGTGTGTGTGTGTGTGTGTTCATTTTTTGGACAGGAATATATGTCCCCAATAATGATAGAAATAAAATCTGTAGCAGTTTAAAAGATTATTACTACGAAACATTACTGTAAGTCTATGAAATGTCTAAAAATATTGTAATTACATATTAATATCACGGTGTGTGTGTGTGTGTGTGTGTGTGTGTGTGTGTGTGTGTGTGTGTGTGTGTGTGTGTGTGTGTGTGTGTGTGTGTGCTTTAGGAGGTCATAAGGGCTATGGCCTGGGAATGATGGTGGATGTGTTCTGTGGGATTCTCTCTGGCTCTCAGTACAGCAAACACATTCGCACCTGGAGAATGACAGATCGCAAAGCTGACTTGGTATTTACACCCTTGCAAATCTACACACTTTTACAGAATTAGGAAGTCAGAGAGGACCAGATCTCATGCTTATTTGCTGTTAAGGACGCTCACGTGTTTGGATGCAGCGTCCCTGTGAGTACACTGTGCTAACACTGCCCCCTAGAGCCTGGCAGGCACCCAGACACACACTCGGTATATCCCACACCTCTGTCAGCACCAAATGTGTTTGCTAAGTGTTTTTTATCCCTGCATTTAAATAAACTGCAGATGGTTTACGCTTATCTACTGACTTGTCACATCACCATTATTTTTAAAGCCTCACATTTGACCACATCGGCAATATAATTAACCTAAATCATCTGTTCGCAGTGCCTTCCTATTAACTTTAAAAACACGGGGTGTGGGACTGTCCTCACCTCGGCTGTGTCCACATTAATATACGCTATTTCTATTTACTTACACTGATTCCAGCCTAGCCATTTTGTTGCTGCATTTAGCATATTTTCTGACTGCTTTGACATCATTTTCGTTTTTTCAAGAAAGACCTATAAACCAGTAGCTATTTTTTAAATTAATTTGGAACTTTTAGCAACATTAGGAAAAACGCCACACACTGCCTTTCTTGCTGGCCCTAGAAGTGCATGGAGAAGACACTGGGGATAACTTTTTTGTCAAGAGGGCAGGGGGTAGTTTCGATCGTATTTGTCTATGGGTAGGGTTTGATTTATTTGTTGTAGAGCTTATCGCTCGTCCCATGAACTGGCAAACCTCAAGAAACGGTAGTTTCATCCCCATATTCACAACAAACTGAAAATGCGGCTTTATTTAATGAAACACAAAGTTTATCAAAAAAAAGTCCTCTAAAAGATTTCTGTATAATAACCAGAATGAGAACTGTGGCAGGGTTATTAACCCATTAACCCAAACATTACTGGAAGTGGTGCGCATATAACCATCGCCCCCAGCATAAATGATGCCCCTGACTGTAAGAGACATCAACAACAGCAGCCGCCGTTGGCTGCCGGTGGTATTGCATTCGACAAGACTGAATTTGTCGGTTAAATCATTTAAACTCATTCAATTCATTCAAAACAATTGTTTGGTTAGGAAGTCACAATTTAAAAAGAGTTTCATTCAGAGTAGCATCAACAGTCTTAAAAGTGCTGAGGAGAATGCACTACACGTCAAATTCTATTTATCGCCATGTTGGCCAGTCTTTCGTCACCGTGTAGCCTATTCTACGTGTAATTTTAGCTCATTGCTTAGTGATAAAGAATTGGTGTCTCTTTAGAAAAATTATTGAACGATGAACAACGGACTGCGGAGAGAGACACCAGGCAGTTCTGAGAGCCACCTCTACAGTATTCTCTCTCCTCTCCAGGGTCAGTGTTTTGTGGCAATAAATCCCGAGAACTTTGCTTCTGGATTCAATGACAGAATGTCTGATCTACTGTCCATTCACAGAAACCTGACACCAGTGAGTATCTCTCTAACCTGAGGCTGGCAGACGTAGCACTCCATTTTAGAGGTGAGGTTGTGGAGTTCTCGTGTTCTCTTTCCTGTGTTCCTGTAGGCAGAGCCTGGGATGCCTGTTCTGGCTCCTGGAGACCCAGAAAGGAAACACATCCAGACCTGCAGAGAGCTCGGGGGCATCCCATACCACTTAAGCGTGATCAACCACATGGTACACACACACACACACACACACACACACCGCACGCACGCACGCACGCACGTATACACGGGCGCGCACAAACACACAATCTGTACATTTTAAGACACACCAGTTTAAGGTTAAACAAAGACAGAATGGAAAAGAAACTGATCCAGATTTTTTGGAAGGCAGTAATAGGAAACAGGGTGTCTACAAATCAACAGCCATTTTATTTACTTCCCCAAACCACCAGTGAACCTACACATATTTACTAAGCACACGAAAATGTTTTTAAAAGTTATTTTTGGGGACTTTTTTCCCCTCATGAATCTCTCCACCATGAATGTTTTAGGTCTAAAACCTAGCAAAAATATTGTCTCAGGCAATGGTTATTTATAATAATTGCATTCAACCTTTCTGTGAGTTAGAAGCATTAGACTATTTAAATGTCTGGTCTCCTTCTGTCTAAAATGGCATTTCATATCAGTCCACTCTGAATTATTTAATTTACCATTTCATTATGCAGAAATTAAAAAATAATTCGCCTAGTAGAAGTGTCCAAATGAAAAGCATGCACCATATAGACACACCCGCTTAAATATATTAAAATATTAAAATCTCACAAGTACTCACACAACTTTTAAAGGGTTTTTTTTTTGTTAATCTGTGTATAATAAGACCTTGTCACTATTAATAAATCTAAACAATATATTTTTTTTAAACAGCACAAATACTAGAAGAAAATATTATATGTTTATTCTATTCACAAACATTTTCTCAAGGAAGCCCTGCTTTTATTAGTGACTGTCCGACACTGGGTTTAGCTAATTAATATTTATTTAAGTTAACTGTTAACATTGTGGAATTTAAACAGTTCAAGGAGAAACTTTTATAATTTCCTACCAGCAGGTGGCGCCATGTAGCTAAGGTAATACTCCCATACCCAGATTATCACCTTTTTCCTTAGATACAGGCAAAAAGAAATGTTTTCTTAGAAATGCTACAAATCTTACAAATTTATCCTCGTTAATCACACTTGACAAACTCTATAGTGACATATGTGACACATCTAAACAAGCTCAGAACTCGTGAGAAATGAATGTATGAAAAGCAGAGAAATAAAATGTATAGTTATTATAAAACAGACACTCAAACCTAAACAAACGTAAGATTTAAAAGACAACTTGGGGGCCTGCCTTATACACAAGAGTAGTTCCTTCCAGAGCTTGGGGCCAGTGATTACAAATGACTGATCACCCATTTGCTTCAGTTTAGATTTAGGAACTAATAGAAGATGCTGGTCTGCTGATCTCGGGGTTCTAAGTGGATCATGTGGTTGAAGGAGGTCATCAATGTAAGATGCTGTATCAGCATTTTCAGTGAAAACTGACAGGCCTCACTTCAGCCCGCCATTGCCACTGGATCATTTCTAATTTATAAGAATAATCCGCTAGCAATCCTTCTATTCGCTGTTGAATACAAAGTTTTCACGCTGATTGATATAGACTGCTTTGAAAATACGGTACTTACTGTATCATTAGTACCTGTTAGGACTTCATGAAATAACATCTGCATCAAAGTGAAGGTTGTAATTCATCTGCATCCATTTTAATAATAACAATTGTCATTGAAAAAAGTGAAGTTGCTATGGTACAGCAGTTTGTTGTTTTAATGTTTAGTGGAATGTATTCTGAAGTTATGTTGTGCTTTTATAGACGACAATAGTAATTCTCTTACGTGACTTTTGCGCTGTACTGTATTTCCTGTCTAAGTTCTCTCTCTTTGTATCTTTCCTTCTTCCCTACCAGAATGAATGTGCCAGCACTTTAGGAGTGAGTCCTCTGCTGCCCACCCACAGAGTCGTTGAGTAAAGGCCACTGCCAGTCTGTCAGAACCCTACTTCATTTGGATCAGCCCATACCTTTACTGCTCTCCACAGCACTGTTCAAAAGAGATGGCAGTTATTAAACTAAACAGGCAAAATTACTCTGTGCCTAGGAGTACAGCACCACAGCCACACCAGCCACAGGATAAAGCAGATTTAACCCTACAAACCTCTACGAAACACAATGTACTTAATGTGCTTAACCCTTAATTTTTCAAAACCGACCCCTTCATTTTACCTTCAAATTAGATTTAAGGCATGCATGTGAAACCCTCTTAAGGCATTCATTCAAGAGGTTCTATTATTTAAGAGAAGATTCAGTAGTTTTACTCCATAATCAGCCTTAATCTGTGCCTTAATCTGTGCACTTTCCCCCTTATTTTCTCTTAATTTCGTGTATGGGAAATTGAGATCAAAGTTAAGGTAATTTTCAGGGGTAAAATGAAGGCGTTTGGTTTCGTAATGAACTGATGTAGGATTTATCCTCATGCAAGCTTTCAGCGGACTGGACCAATTCTGCTGAAGTCCATGTATGTCAGTTTACTTAAGTAGTATACTGAAACGACCTGTAGGCCATAAAACACATGTTTTGCTGTACATTCTTTTTATTATTTCCTTCCAACAGGTTGAGCCAATGCTTTTTTTGCTTCAGTTTTTTCTGATACAGACAGGGTAATGTGCTTTATAGTGAATATTACTCAATATATAATGTGCACTCACAAATATGTTGTTCCAATTGGCTGAATAAACTGTAGTAACTCTATATGTGATGATAATGTGATACATTTGAAAATAGTGACAGATAAATGTGACCATGTGTGATAAATGTATTAAAATGCTACACCAGCCCTCAGTGTCATTTTAGAATTAAAAGACCATTACTGTGTTGTCCACTGTATAATGCACAGCATTCCTACTGACTGGAATAGGGCACTTTTCATTGAACTTGATACTCATAAAGACTACGTACCAGGAGTTCACTAGTGCGTTAGGATTTTATGGTTACAATTGATTATAATTAAAATGTGTTGTTATCAAAAACACACTAACAATTGTAAAGTGGTACCAAACTGTGTAAATGATTTGGTACCACTTTACTTTAAAATGGTATCAGGGTTCAAATTGTTTAATTCTTTATTAGTGGTTATAACTGGGTAATTAATTAGGTCATAAAAACCTTAAAACTGGCCTTTCCATTTTAATCTATACTGTTACAGCCCAGATCTCATATCGTTATCCATTAAGAAATGCCTTTTAAACCTTCTGTAGGAGTAGAGATTGTAAAATTGTACTTAGTTGTTTTTTTCAGTTCCATTACTGTCTTTGGTACGATTTATAATGGAAATGATTCATGGAGAAATTTTATGATGCACTGAAATGTTCCTTAGTCAAAACAGAACCTTGTGGAGGTCAGATATTTTCACCCCTTCTGCTTGTGATTTATTTTCCACTCCCACTTCTCATTATTTCTGTGTGTGCGGGCGAGTTTGGTGGACATGCATCACATCATCAGAAGGGCAGATGGCCTGAAGGTTCAACAGCAGCTCCAGCCTATTCCAGTTATCACCAAAAGAGAGACAAAGGCAGATATCGGGAAATCAATTCTATTGAGCTAACGAGAGAGAGGGGAGAAAGTGAGTAACAATGGAGAGCTGTGTGTGGTCTCTGAGAATGTCCAAGCGAAACGCAGGCCTGTAGGAGTATAGGAGGTGTGGGCTTCAACACAAGTGGAGCTCGAGGGTCATCACACCCCACCATAACCTCACGCCAGTATTAGCTGACACCTCACCACACAACCCATTACCCCCACACTTCAGTGTGTAGCCCATCGCAGACTGCTGTAGATCACACTTCAGAGTGGACACCAGTAGCACATCCTCACAGCCCACATTAGCACACATTCTGTTCACATTAGCCATCAATTTAGAGCTGCTCAGGATCTTGTGCTCTTCCCCAGTCTCCACCCACACAGGAAGCACTGCTAACCACTTTGCTCTCCCTCTTTAATGGGAAAAAGGTGACTGTGCCCAAAGCTTAACCTTTAGCATTAGCCTGATCAGCAATCTGAGAGAAAGAGATAATGTCCTACCTTGTCTCCTCACAGGATATTCTCAGTTTATTGTGTTTGTTGTCTGCTGGCCAACCACACAGGATGTAGGAAGATTGTGAGAGTGCCAGAGCTGAGAGTTTAGGCACCATCCAGGCTGTAGCGCCTCCCAAGTGATAGGTCCATCACGTCACACCTCTTCACACCAGCAGTCACACACTACTGTATCTCACACCTTAGAGCACAGGCCAGCATCTCCACGGCCCGCCTCACACTGACACACCAGGCCAAATTTGCCAGTCATCTGAAGGCCCCTCGCCTACGGGAACCACTTATCACCTCAGTCAGTCACACTCAGCGCTGGACCTTTCAGTGATCAGGTATTTTCTCGCTTTCACAGCAAAATCTCATCTCATCTCTCTGAACTGATGACTTCATGCCAGTGGAAGGTTATATGACAAAACTGTATCTTTTATATTGATCCATCATGAAATGCCACAAAACTACAAAAAGCAGCTGGCAACAATCAAAAAGAAAATCAGTAACTTCAACCAGAGAACAGAATTGTTCCAGATTCGACTTGTATTTATGTGTATTTTAAGTTGCATTAACTTCATAAACACGGTGCTTGACTCTTTCGTTTTAATTTTGTTAAATTTATTTCAAAGTTCTGAAACTGTACAAATTGTCCCCATTCTTCTGGGAATGAATGCAGTTTACCTTTAAACTCTTTTAAGATTTTTTACATGTGAACCTGAAGGATCTTTCAGGGTTGAAACCTTGGAAACCTTGATGTTGAACCTTCAGGACATTTATATTGTGTTATATTATTTTCTTTCATTCTTTTTTTCTTTCTTTTTGTTTTGTTTGTTTATCTATCTATCTATCTGTCTATCTATCTATCTATCTATCTATCTATCTATCTATCTATCTATCTATCTATCTATCTATCTGTCTATCTGTCTATCTGTCTATCTATCTATCTATATTATCTTTTTACTGTTATTTGTAATTGTGTACACACAGATTTTAAACTGCTAGAATATGAAATTAAACAGACAAAATTGTATGAGATGAAGAACTGAATCATGTGTCATCAAATGTCATAAAAAACAGCAGAAGTTGTCTAGTCAGATTTACGGACACAAAAACGGGCTCAGACAAGTGACCTGAATAAAACACACCAGTGTTTAATAGTCTGAGTCTCCTGTGTTTTAATGAGCAGAGGCAGGTGTGCCTGTGTTGGAATGAGGAAAAACAACCCTTTCGCTGTTTTCCTAGTAGGGGGACAGTTTACCCCTCAGTAAAACGATGAAGTATGAGGTGGGCTTTATTGGGAAACAGTGCTTTCGGAACAACACCAATCAGGAGGCAAGTTTGCTGGATTTCCGTTTGTGGAAAATGAGCAAGTTCAGAAAGAGTCTAGACTATTCAGGTTAGAAAATGCCCTCAAACCACAGACAGAAACATCTGTGTACTAGTCCAACTACAGTGTGTTGTTTTGGTTGTTGTTTATAGTAAAGGCAGTACTTACATTGATTTTGTTGACACAAAGAGTTATATTTATTTCTGTTCATTATATTTGTCATTTTTAATGAAATCTCTTTTTTGAGCCCTTTATTCATTTCCCTCCAAAAAGAATAAGTGAGTTTTTAGGATGTTAGATAGCCACATTAATCACACATGCTCTGATTGCCACCTTAGTCAACACCGTGACTCCCACCCAGGTGTGGTGCGTTAACCAGATCACTCTTTTCAGGCCTGCAGTTGTTAGTCATTAGAAAGATTACACGGTGATTAAGAAGATTAATGCTCTCTCATGTGGTCTGCAGTGTCTGGAACACAGCACAGATCTGTGAGCTCGGGGTGGACAGAAGAGCCTTAACGCATCCTCATATAAACACGTTATCACTTGTATAGCTGAGTATCAGTCAGAAACACTGGGTCTCTGATTAGAGTTAAGACTAGATATTGAGATGTTTGAGCAACATCAAAGCCTTACAGACCAGAACAGTACGACATTAAACCCAAAAAAGGAGTTAGGAGCTAAATTTGAAGGCGAGAAAAGGTGGATTTCATTAATGTACTGAAGTAGAAGTAAAATGAGTAAATGTAACAAGGTTTTTCATCTCTTCAGAGGAGGAGCAGTAACTGAAAGACAAACTAGAGGGAAAAAGAGACACACAGAGGAGATGGACAAGGGTGTGTGTGTTTGTGTGTGTATGTGTGTGTGTTTGTGGGGGAGGGGGAGTGATTCCCTGCTGAGGAGGGTTTAATGAAGGAAAGCCACTCCATTGTTCCAACAAAGGCAGATATTACTTTAGTGCTTGGTGTGTGTTGTGGTGGTGGGGGGTGGGAGGGGGAGCAATGACACCAGTGGTATTTAGTGGACTTTAGACTGATAACAGCTTTAGACAGTTTTCTACACAGGAGCTCAAAGTTTCACACATATCTCAAACACTTTTAAACTGTTCTCGCTGCTATATTTTTCAGATCATTATATCATGCATACATGCTTTCAGTGACCTAAGATGTTCAGAGCAAAACCGTTTTAAATGGAACTAGAATGGCTTTTTATAAAAGTGCTCCAATTTCTGTGTCATCATGTGGTCAGATTGTTCATAGATAGAAAGATAGATAAATAGATACCTGGTGACTTAATTTCTCCTAACTGACATGGCCCCCTAAAATGATGAAAAATGTAATAAAAGAATAAAGGGGTTGCAGACTAGAATTTCATGATAATTAATGTAGCTGTAACATTACCCACCTAATTGCAGTGGTGAAGTTCTACTCAATACCAACAGTCCACTTCTCATCCGTCAGATTTCAGCTGATTTCTGATTCTCAGTTATATTAAACTCCTCTGTCCAGGTTTAGCTGACTGTTCTGTCAACAGTGAATCACTGAGCACACGGATCGCTCTCTGTCCTCTCTCACCTTGATGGTGAGGAACTCTCAGTCAAACAACATTTAATTTCCCATGAATATTTATGACTTAACATGCTTTTCTTTTTAGCAGCTCATAATGCGCTCAATAATGAATTAATGAGCAACATGTGTGAGGAAACGAGAGACTGCAGGAATGTGTGAGTGCATGAGGGAGAGGGAGAGAGAGAGAGAGAGAGAGAGAGAGAGAAACAGTCCATGTGAGAATTTTTAAAGCATTTGCAGAGTGTTAACAGTTACTCTACAAGGATAGACAATCATTTTCTAGCCATTTTTCCAGCTTCTGTACCCTGTGAAAGGTCTACATTTGAATTTACTGCTTGATCATTGTCTCTATAGTCAATTAACTCACCGCTCAGACAAATATGCCAGTACACAGTTGTACATTCATTTATGCACATGTTTATATCATAATGCACAATGCTATAAATGCATCAATGGAAATGATATATGTCAGCGAACATTAAATTTGTATTAATAAACATTGCTGTGTTAAAGTGTGCAGTTATAAATATATTAATTCACAGCTATATATGTATCAATGCTTGCTGTTAAAATCAGTTAACATGCATTGCTATATATGTGTTAATGCACAGATATAAATGCATTAATCTGCACAGTTATTTATTTATTAATGCACACTATTACCTCTACAGTATAATAAACAGTTACATACATGTGCATTATTCTGCAAGGCCACAGATAATCAGAGATACAAACCAGTGGTATTAAATGTTTTGACTCTGCAAAGTGTTTGTACTGTTTAAAACACCATTTCATCTTAGTTTTGATGTGATCATGTAATGCTTCTGTCCTTCTTACCTGTTTATATATAGTATAGTGCATGTATACACAGTATATACATATATATATATATATATGTGTGTGTGTGTGTGTGTGTGTGTGTGTGTGTGTGTGTGTATCACACAGCACGTCCAGCTGAAGAGCTACCGCTCGGATGGCACCCCGAGCAGCACGGGTCCTATCACCCTTCCTCTTCACTCTCTACACGTGGTCTTTGTGGTCTGTATCAGGGATGGACAGGAGGATGAATACAGGACTGTGGTTGACTGCTATTGAATGGTGTCAGCTAAACATCCCAAAGATAAAGGACCTGGTTGTGGACTTTAGGAAGCAGGCCCCACCTCCCACCTCTGTCACCAGCAGAAGGACGGATGTTGAGGGGGTTGAGGACTACAGGTGTTTGGGGGTACATATTGACAGTAAACTGGATTGGTCCAAGAACACCAACACTGTTTTCATGAAAGGGCAGAGCCGACTTTACCTACTGAGGCGGCTCGGGTCCACTCTGTGGTAGAGATTATTGTGTTTTTTCAGCTGTGTGCTGGAGCAGTGGGATGAAGACAGCTGATGCCAACAAGCTGAAGAAGCTGATTCAAATGGCTGGTTCTGTCCTGGGTGTCAGAACCTGGCGGAGGTGTCTGAGAGGAGGATGCTGAAAAAGCTTCTCAGTATCTTAGACAACCCCTCTCACCCCATGCACGCCTCCATGATGGGCCATCAGAGCACACACAGCAAAACGCTCATCGCCTCCAAATGCAACGGCACAGGAAATCCTTTCTACCTGTGACAATAAGATCATATAACTCTTCCTTGCTCTATAGGTGATGTTTTTCAGCATTTAGGTTATTAGTTTCTCATTTGGACTGCGCAATATTACTTTATATATTATTTATTTATTATTTATTCATCTGTATGTTATTGAATGTTTGTTTCATCCCTTCCTCATGTGCTGCTATCTTTTTTTATTCATGGAACAAACATGATCTCACTTTTCATAACCACTTGCACTAATAAGCTGTTATTTTATTATATCTGTAGCTGTTACTTTGCTAGAGTTATGTTGTTATTTCATTTGCACTATTACTGCTGTTCTTTTTAAACTCTTTATTGTCTTATCTTTATTCCACTGGCATTAAACATGTTTATGACAAAATAAATACAGTTCTTTCTTATCTTATCTTTTCTTATCTTATCTTGTATATCTATCTATCTATCTATCTATCTATCTATCTCTCTCTCTCTCTCTCTCTCTCTCTCTATCTCTCTCTCTCTCTCTCTCTCTCTCTACTCTTAAATCAGTTTACCTGTTTGTGTCAGTACCTACACATTTTGCGTATGTTATTTAAATACACAAGATGGTAAGTGTGTGTGTGTTCGTGTGTATGTTTTTTGTGTGGGTTGCGCGTGACAGCAGCTAAGCGCTACTGTAAGACCTCCAGTCCGGCCAGCAGTACGACGAGCAGCTACGCTCCAAGCAGCAGCAGCAGCAGCAGCCTGAGTTGTGGGGGCGGCAGGGGGGGCAGAGGAGGAGAGAGCAGCGCCAGCAGCACCTGCAGCAAGAGCAGCTTCGACTACACACACGACATGGAGGCGGCGCACATGGCTGCCACAGCCATCCTTAACCTGTCCACACGCTGCAGAGAGATGCCCCAGAGCCTGACAGGCAAAGGCCCCGAACTGCTCGCCCAGGTCAGCACCAGCACCTGCTCTCGCTTTCTCTCTCTCTCCCTCTCTCTCTCTCCCTCTCTCTCTCTCTCTCTCTCTCTCTCTCCCTCTCTCTCTCTCCCTCTCTCTCTCTCTCTCTC
>JBBPDB010000153.1:5223209-5243330 GCA_037974465.1 Brachypetersius altus
TCTCTCTCTCTCTCTCTCTCTCTCTCTCTCTCTCTCTCTCTCTCTCTCTCTCCCTCCCTCTCTCTCTCTCTCTCTCTTTCTCCCTCCCTCTCATTTTACCCCTTAAACCCCAGGCTGATTATTCAGACATGAATCTTGAGACTCATCATTTATTAACTATTGAAAATAATATGTAATATATTTGTGTAAACAAAATTGGATTTTCTTTAAAAGAATGAACATAATGAACATACATATACACACACATTCTCCTCTTTCACTGTTTTCATTTCAGGTTGTTCTTGTCTCTCAGTGTCTTTACCTTTAAGGTTTTGCTACTTTTATCGTTGCTCTAATGTATTTTAATGGAGGGGTCTCAGATTTTCCTCTGCTTTAGGTTTTCTTTCCTTTGTATATTTTTCATTACCTTAAAACAGTTTTTAATCTGGCACCAATGGGCACATTAGCATCAAATCCTCCTTTCTCGCCCTCATTTTGCTTGCTTTTGCTTTCATTTATTTTAATGTAATCTTAAGGAAAAGTACTCCAAGCTTCCGGAACAACTTTTAAGGTTGTTTCATTTTTAGTCCAGTCCCTGTATCGGACCAGTTTAAGAAAAATATTTTATGTTTGTTAAGCTACACAGTGACCTACCTATGAATCATTCAGGCATAACTAAGCCATCGAACCTGAGGCAAGTAATGAGGTAACAGGTGTCGATGAGTGTGTGATCAGTATACTGGTGGTGCTGAATGCAGAGTGGTTGGAACACTTTTATCTAGGCTCCTAGTATCTATAGGTGCTAGGTGCCAGGAAAACATATCAATATGCTAAAGATACGATAGTTTGACAGTTTGACAGGTATGACATTTTTGCACAGTGCTGTATATATGTGTGTGTGTGTGTGTGTGTGTGTGTGTGTGTGTGTGTGTGTGTGTGTGTGTGCATACTCTCTTCTCTCGCTCGCCTTCTCTCCTTGCTGTGATAGAGAGTGAGGCAAAGAGACTCTGTGAGCTGGGTGTGGTGTCACAGAGGCGCCAGGGCCATTTGACTTGGCATGCTGTGCTCCCGCTATGTGGGTCATCATATGAGCTTAATAGTCTGAGCAGGTCTTGATTGCTTTTGTGACACATCGATTGTGGAGATAATCTGAAAGGTGATAACAAGAGCATAAGCAGCATCTAACAGCAGGGAGAACGCTGGTGCAGTATTAGCCCTCTTTCTCGTTCTCTTTCTCGCTCTCCTCTTTTTATCCTCTTCCTCCTTCTTCTCTCTCTCTCTCTCACACTCTCTTTCTCTCTCTGTAGCGCACTCTCACTCTCTTTCTCTCTTTTCCCTCTCTCTTTATGAGACAGGTTGGATCGATGGCATTTTCAGCCACAGCTCTGGCTGGCC
This sequence comes from Brachypetersius altus, assembly GCA_037974465.1. NCBI lineage: Eukaryota > Metazoa > Chordata > Actinopteri > Characiformes > Alestidae > Brachypetersius > Brachypetersius altus. Next base: position 5,224,584 of record JBBPDB010000153.1, read on the forward strand.
TGTTCTCTCTCGCTGGGCGTAGTAGAAAGAGTGTGACCTCTCTTTAAGGACATGGGAGCAAGCTAAAACCTATAGAGAGAGAGAGAGTGAGACAGAGATGCTCTGTATTGAACACTGATGATGGATAATGCTTTCCTACTTTCCTTTTTCATAAGGATGGGCACTCTGGCAATAATATAACATTACCCATTTTCACGATAAACGAAATGTTTCAGGGTGTGCAATTTTTCTACATTAGCAATACTATCAACTGTTTAAGCTGGAACAGTGGGAAAATCTAAACAATTGTTCAAAAAAAAAATAATAATAATACACCATGCTAATAGGATAATAGGATAATGGGCTGACATCTAATCAAATAATTGGTTCTATGCAGTTGCTTTTCACTACTGTTAGAACATAACTGAATCAAAGCAGTACTTATACACACTTTAACTGTGTTTTTTACTGAACTGTTAATTCAAACGTGTATACACACTTACACCGTTCCAGCATAAACACAAACACACCCAAACTGCCATTCCCCGCATCAGCAATCTCTTTCTTTATTATGTACTGTACATTTTTATCTAATGTATGGAATTTCATGACTATTTTTGATCTATTTTTGCATTATTACTAAATATAATAAATATTATTCTTATTCCTATCTTTGCAGATATTTTTTTTATTGACACTGCTGCTAGAAAACAGTCTTAATATTGTAATTATTCATACTAGTACTGTTTATGCTATTTTAGGCTGCACTGTATGCTGTTTTATCCTGTCCTGTTGTATTGTTTGTTTTTGTGTTTTTAATCTTGCACTTTCTTTCTTTTTGCACTCTGTGTAGTCCTGCCCTGTCTTGTCTGTACTTGTGCTGTGGTACCTTGTGTTGTTTTGTGTCGCACTGTGCTGCTGGAGGAGGGTTGCTTTTTTTCACTGTTATAACAATAAACACATATTTGACTTAACTTGGCTACTTGTAGTTGTTAAGAGGGTCTCTATAATTGGCCTAAATCTTTTATTTGCAGTTATTGTGTATTTTCAAAATGTATTCAGAAATGTTTTCCTCACCCTTACTTTTTCCATCTTGACCTTCTCTATCCTTTTCACCTATCTCCCACAATGGCAACATTTTTTCTTGATTAACTCTGGAATTAATATTGCCATTTTGCTGTACATTCGAATTACAATACATAATTATTGATGTGCAGCTTTATAAATTTCTAGTTCGAGTTATGCAGTTCTGTATAAACACACGTTTTTGTCACAAAATGACAAAAACATGTCAAAAATGTTTTTTTCCCCAAAAAACAGTAACTTGCTCCCTAATGGTACAACTGTCAAAAAAGTCACCTCTGTCATCAGGAGACGTTGAGTTAGACCCTTGGCAATGCCACAGCAGCTGGGACCAGGAGTCCAAGAGAGCATAATTGGCCTCGCTCTCCCTGGCCTTGTTCAGAACATAACAAAATCTCCTCTGCTGCTCGTATCGATTGAAAGTTGAACCCACACTTTCCACAGTTTCTCTTTGTGCTTCACAGAGCCTGGCTACAAAATAATTAATGTATAATATAAGAAGAGCTGTTTCGAGGCTGATGTGCCACTGAGGACCTATTCCACATGCTTTTCCATCAGTTTTTGAAATCCTGCTTCATTCTGTTTTAACTTTCCTTTTTCCCTTTCTTGTTTCCTCTCCTCTGCTGTGCGTTGCAGAGTCCAGATGAGCGGGACGGGGAGGAGAACGGGACACTAGATCTGAGTGTGAGTCGTGGTGGTGGGCTGGGGGAGGGTACAGTTCTCACCCAACTGCAGCCCATGTCCCCCCAACGCCAAGCACTGCTCAACAGCCGCTGCTACCAGATGAGCCCAGCTGACTGCTGGGACCTGCCCGTAGACTACACCAAGATTAAACGACTGGATGAGGACCACAAAGAGGTACTGCTTCCAGGCCCCACATGAGAACACTGCTGGTTTATTGAAGCGAATACAGAGGGATGCCTGAGGAAGATCTGCTGAATGCCAAGCACTTTACAAGAGAAGAGACAGCTCTGAAGTTTTAATGCATCCAAAGATAAAGCAGATATTACAGACTGTTGAATTTTACACTGTAGCATATGGTGGCACATAAAAGCTTGGGAGGTATTTTGCTTTGGTGTAAAAAAAAACTGTTCTACCAAAAGAACATGAGGGACATCTAGTGTTGACGGCTAGAACTGCATATTGCCTATCCAGTGCACAGTTGTTGAAGAAGAAACCCTTTAAATTCTGAGGTTTATTATATCCTATGGTTTATCATTCACTAATAACAATGAAAGAGAGTAACTCCTGACCATTTTACGGGTTGAATTATTTGAGAGATTAATAGCTTTAACTCTTAAGCTTGTTTTTCAGTTATTTTTCTTAAGAATTAAGACACCTTCATTCCATTAATCTGATGTTGCTGATTTTGGTTAATATTGCAAGTTAAGATTTTGCAGTGTAATTCCGTGGAATCCCTATCCCCCAAAAAAAGAATGGCCAATTAATTTCCTGGTGTGTCTTCCTTCCCTGTTAGGATGAGCTGGACCCCTTCCAGGAGCTTCTGGAGGATCAGCAGTACCCGGGTGAGGTTTCCCTTCCCAGTCCTAAACACAAATACGCCCCCTGCAAGGAGAGCAAGAAAGAGCTCCTCACGTAAGAAGAGCATCTTCACATTCTTTGACAAATAAAGACTTTTTAAAGTGGTCACTAATTCTAAATCACTTTCCCCAGGCTCTCCAGTTGCCAGCTAGCTGACAAAGGGATGCGTGGTATGATGGCAACCAATTCACAGGATCTGAAGTAAGCTTTAATGAGATCTTTTTCAAATGCTCTCACATGTCCACTCTATGCTGTGCAGAATTGAGGTCTAGCCCTGTGGGTTCTTGCTTTATCTGTGAACAGGTGTCCAACTCCAGGTTGTGATGGCTCTGGGCACATAACAGGCAACTATGCGTCACACAGGAGGTAACACACACATGCACATGCCCACAAATGCTGTATAGTACACATTTACTTTGGAATCTTCGTTAAAAATGACATTTTACTAATATAAAGTACATAAGAGTGTTCATTGTAGATATACAGTACTGTGCAAAAGTCTTAGGCACCTGTGCCAATTGTTTGAAGTCATTTATATCACCAGTGGGCTTCTTTCTGCAGCAAAAACAGCTGAATATTAGAATAAATGCAAACAAACAAGAAAGCAGTAAAAAGTATCAAGATTTATTTTTTCTATTAGTTGTCAATATTTTTTGAGCTGGTTAGAAAACACAGGTTTGGATCCAGTTTTCTGCTCAGAGCCTCCAGTCATTGGGTGAATGAATAAAATTCAACAGACTTAGTTTAATCTACTGAAGTAAAAAGAGCCAAACCAGGGATTTGATGGAGCAACAAGTAAAACTGGGCTTCCATGAGGAAAGAGGTCTGAAAATGGTTAAGCAAACACTTTGCCACACATAAAACCCCCATTTACTGTTTTAATGTTGTTTGTATTTGTTGTAATGTAAGTATTTTAACACTACCTTAAGACCACTGCCTGGCAGTAAACAGCTTTTAAGCATAATTTTCTCAGGTGCCTAAGATTTTTGCACAGTACTGTATGTATAAAATATTTTGAATTGTAATATTTTATTGCAAACCACAAATACTGTATTACCATTCTGAAGATTATTAATATGATGTGATTCCAAACTTTTGATTCAAGTGGTGCTGAAACAGCAACTCCATAACCTCTATTGCAGTTTGTCAGGTTGTCCTCGAGCGAAGAAGAGTGGAATTAAAATTATGCATAGCAAGGAGGACAAGGATGACCAGGAGCCAATCAAGTGAGTTTTCTTTGGTTGCTATCTCTTAATATGTCACGGCTTGTGTGTTGCAGTTTGGATCAGTATGATTGTGTGCATGTTCAGAACAATAACTCCCCCCTGTGATACCCTACCGCAGGTGTCCTGTGCCAGGGTGTGATGGTCAGGGTCATGTGACGGGGAAGTATGCCTCTCACCGCAGTGCCTCGGGCTGCCCACTGGCTGCGAAGCGGCAAAAGGATGGCTATGTGAACGGAGCCCCGTTCACCTGGAAATCTGGGAAGACAGACGGTATGACGTGCCCCACGCCTGGCTGTGATGGCTCAGGCCACGTCAGCGGCAGCTTTCTAACCCACCGCAGGTTTGTAGGAATGCGTGTGTGCGAGCAATGGTTTTATGCAATGTCTTTGTCAATCTTTAGATGAGGCTCTTTTCATTAAATGTATGCTTGAATTATGATCTGTAAATTATTATGTACAGCACCTGTCAAAAGTTTGGACACAAACCTGCCTATCAATTGTTTCTTCCCGAAATCAAGGATTATTACTAAGAATTTGTCCCTTTGCTTCATTAACAACCAGACTTAGATGTTGGAACATTTCTTTGAGGACCTGATTGCATTCAATAACAAGAGCATTCGTGAGGTCAGATACTCATACTGGATGATTATTTCTGAATTACAAACCATCCCAGCTCATTATAAAGGTATGGGATGGAGCCCCACAGCGCATTCCTGAGGGGGATGGTTAGACCCTTCTGGCCATTGGGCTTGTGCTGTACAGCTGTCCAAAGCATCTCACTTTTTTTTTAGGGATTATACAACTTGTGCCTGTGCCAATGCGTTTACCTTAAAAGATTTTTTTCAAAACAATGGGTATCTGGCAGGTACATGCAGAGGCTTAAGGTGCCCCTATGGCCACAGTGCCTTTTCTGTCAAGGCTAGTGCTGCCTGTTTTCCTCAAAGTGTATTGAGCTGCTCTTGAGCTGTTTCTGATGTTGTAACAGAAACAGATTGAAAGGTGCTGTGTGGCTTCATGTGACTGAATTATACATAAAAACATGTACATAAAATATACATGAAAACTTCATAATTACATGTGCTGTTTCACTGTTTTAATTTCTTCACTGCTTTTCTAAAATGTTCAAGTTGTGTGAAAATAAAGAAGTAGAGGAGTAAAGGAGTAGATGGGTCCAAATTTTTGGCAGATACTGTCTATTTGCATGTGGGTTTATGAGACTGAGATACAAAAATGTCATGGATGTCATGGACCTTTTCTTTGTGCAGTCTTTCTGGCTGTCCCCGTGCCACTTCAGCCATGAAAAAGTCTCGGATTACTGGAGTAGAAATGCTTACTATCAAGCAGCGCGCAAGCAAAGGTACTGATTGTAATGACATATATAAAATTTTAGAATGGACTCTTGTCTTCCATATCCCATAATGACAGTGAAGCTACCCAGTAGAGATGATGATATTATCCCTGGTTTAAATAAATGGAGAGGATGCGATCCCTTTTATGTTATTAAGGGAGCGGACACTTTGTGCTCCTATTTAGGGATAGAGAACGATGAAGAAATCAAACAGCTGGATGAAGAAATCAAAGACCTAAATGAATCAAACAATCAAGTGGAGTCTGACATGATTAAACTTAGGACTCAGGTGAGACATTTTCCTCTATGTTTTATCTACTCTGCAATCATTTGTGTATCTGTAGTCAAATTAACTGCCCCTCTCTTTACCCAGATCACCACTATGGAGACCAACCTGAAGTCCATGGAGGAGGAGAACAAGGTCATTGAGCAGCAGAATGACTCACTGCTGCATGAGTTGGCCAACCTCAGCCAGTCGCTAATCAATAGCCTGGCCAACATCCAGCTTCCTCATATGGTACGAGTCAGTGCAGTATCTGCACCACACACTCTGAACGACAATACAGAATTAATCACAAACTTATGAACGTCCATTTATAAAAACATAGAAAACATATCAGTTTCCTTAAAGGAATAGTTTTGCAGTAAATTCAGTTTACACAGTTTCCCAGTGTAGGCATATGCTTTCCAGTGTAGAGACATGTTTTCTTTCTGAAGTTTGCTTTAGACTTGGAGTAAAGCTGTGAGCAAACAAATAATACAAGTTTGTACCCAACCAACTAGCATTGTGCAAACTGTTTTTTTCTGAGACTACCCTTTCATTTATTTATTAGCCCAAACAAAATAGACATTAATTTTTCAGTTTCAGAAAGAGCCTTCAGCAAGTTTACTGTCAAATCTACCAGTATTTAATTTCTTCGTATTTGATTTTTTTTACACTCTACTGCAATTCTTTCATTCTTCCAATCCAATTACAGCTGTGACCTCCTAGAAGAAGCTGATCTCAAAGCTCTTACTGATATTGTTACACTAACACTAACATTTACACAGCTTCCCAAACGTACCTCAGCTGCCTTACATAGTCTCTCTCACATGCTTCCAAAATGACTAAGGAAGAGATAGAAGATCATCCACTTGTGAAAGGTAAATGTATCAAAAACGGGACTCCAACAACGGTGGGACCACCAAACCTGTCTCAATCAGATAAACAGCACTTAAAGTTTTTATCTCTAAAAGAGAGGAGAAAATCGAGCTCCTCTCACTGCAGATCTGAAAAAAATCTGCAACTCAATACTGGAGGTTTGAAAGCATGTGTTGCTGTCGAGAAGCCGATACAGAGAAAAGGCATAAGACACAAATGATCATTTGCAATAGAACTTAGAAACTGGACATGTGAGATGTGGAGGGAGGATTTACTGACTGAATTTTTAGTTGGATTGTGAGGGGCAGAAAATGCCACCAACTTTAGTGATGGTGTTATCTGTAAAATAGACAAACATTAAAGAAGAACATTTCTAAAGAAATTTAACAAAGAAACTGCTCAGAATAATTGATCTGCCAAACCACAGCTTAGGCCTCAACATCAATAGATGTGTTTGAGGTCACTTGATCAGTGAGAAGCAGAAAACACAACCTGGCATGTGAGGAGTTTACAAAAATAAAACAAAGAATATCATTTCAAATTTTCAGTCATTTCAGTCTTATTATTGTATGCTATTCTTATATACTTGTTATTTCTATTAATGTATATAAAAGGACCCTATGCAACATAACTTTTATATACATTCCAATATATCACATGAACAAGTTACTTTGATAGGCTTATTGAGAAATGATTTAGGTGTGCAAACAAACTAAAGAAGCAAACTTCAGGCACAAACATGTCTGGACCACCTACATAAGGGGAAAGCTATGTAAAGGTGACTTTTCCTTTATATATTCCTTTAATGGTCCACAATTTATTTGGCAAAACTAAAAAGGGTGAGAATTTACAATTCTCCTGTACTGTAGAGTGTGAAGCAGCACTGGGCAGTGTTAATGTAGCCCAGGTCTTCGTAATGGGATCAGTGATACAGCGGAGCTTTTCTCATCTGCTTCTTTATGTATGTTGTTAAGTTTCTCGCGGCTCCATGTGCTTCTGTGCTGAGGTCACTTTACTGATCATTCTACGAAAAACAACCTCACTCCAGCGACTGCTTTTCAGTTGAGTAAGAACATGGCTACCGTGCCACTTTTGTATCAGGGCGCTTCGTTTTGACTGAGACCAGGCATAATTGGATGATGCCCGATCTTCAGCAGTAGCCATGTTGGTAAGCAACTGAAAGACGTCCCGTTTGAATATGGCTCCTCAGTTCTCCACCTCCACCTCAGTGAAATGGAACTGAATGCAGGACCCCCTTTGGGGGGCTCCTTACATTTCATCAGCATTTGGATGACTGTTGGCTTTTATATGTGCTGTTCTAATTCTTTACATTCTGCATTAGGAGTCTAAAGCCAAACCGGATCTTTAGCATTTCTGAAAGTCAACTGTTAGCTCACTGGCTGTACATTTTTTTGTTGTTGTATCAAACAGAGACAGTTGATTGAAATTTGCAGAGTTTGTAAGAGAGATTCATGCCCAGCTAATAGTATTCTTTCTACACCTCTCCCCTGTAGAAACCGGTGCCACTGAAAGAGGCCCCTGTTAAAAATTACTGCTGTTTACAGATGCCCCACAGAGTAAGAGATTCATTTTCCATAGTCTAACTTTATCCTTTTCCTCACTATCATTTTCTTCCCTATAGCCCTCTTCTTCTCCGTTACGCACTGTGGTGTATATACATCACAATGGCCATACATGTTACCCCATATTAGTCATTAAGTTAAAAACACGCACACAGTAGCTTAGCTTGTAATTATGCAGTGGTCAAGCTGGGGTTTACAGTATGAGCCATATTTATTTGTTGTTTGTATTTTTTATGTTATTGTCTTATGTTATCAACCAGATAGGGTGACATTCAGTGAGCTGGTGCTTGTTGATACTTCTTTGCCTTCCATGACACTGCTAGTTGTGTGTTTTTATTGCTTTAGTGAGTTTCAGTATTGCTCAAACACTCATATGCATGATCTTCACCATGAGGCATGCGCTCATAGCACATATGCCTTTTTTGTTACATCCTCCATCTCATGATTTTATCAGTTAGGTGTAAAATAAAGAGGTTTTTCTTGGCTAGAATGATTTGCCAGTAGATTAGTTTCATTACATCAAAAGCAACTGCTGAAAAAAACACGTTATATGTTAAATGCATATTACATATTTAGTGTATTCCCTTTAGCTACATACATGCAAACAAAGCTAAGAGGCCCATCCTCCCCTAACACTTACCTCTTCCCTGTCCCTTTTCTGTTGTGTTCCTCAAATGTGAACTAAACTGTACTGAACATACTGTGTCTGCAACAGCACTTCTGACTTTGGCCACCCTTCACTGATTGCAATCTGTTCTGCAGGAGCCGATGAACGAGCAAAACTTTGATAGTTACGTGAGCACTTTGACAGATATGTACACTCATCAGGACCAGTACCAGAGCCCGGAGAACAAGGCCCTGTTAGAAAACATCAAACAGGCCGTTCAGGGCATCCAGGTGTAGCTTGCAGAGCCAACGCCAGGTAACGGGGTCGCATTCGCATCTGCAAAAAGCAAACAAAAAACAAAAAAAAGAATTAAGAAACAAGAGAAAAACATGTAAAAATATGGATAATGATTATGATTTTTTGCTGCTGTAATTTATTGTATTATCTTGCATTATTTATGACTCTGTTATGCTTTTGAGGGGGAAAAAATACCTAACTTATTTGTTGCCTTGCTTTAAAGATGATTACCAATGGCAAATGTTTTGAGGAACATTCATGTTTTGTACATTTTTCATATGACCTGACATAATGTGATGTACTGTTTATAGCTGCTAATGTATGCACATTTTAGTGTATATGTATTTATTAATTGTAAACAAAACCATCCATTGTTTTAAAGGCTTACTGACAAAAAGGGGTAAAAATGTCGCAGTGCTGAATCGGAGCAGTAAAAGGGAATGTAAAGGGCAATCAGCTAATAAGCTTTTTCTTTTTGGGGAATAAGAGGAGTTCAGTATGTGCTGTGCAGGTTGTTCAATGGATGTTAAATGGTAATTTTGTAACAATATAAAGGAACTTCATAAAGACTTGTCTTTTTGTTCAGAGAAACATTTTACAGTGGTCAGTGTGGGCACTCTAATGAAATACACGTATCGCTCTTTGCGCTTTTGTTTGTTTTTCAAAAGGTGTAAAAAAAAATGGGTAAAAAAAAGAACCGACAAAAAAACCTCAACATTTTCATGAAACATCATGACACGGAAACACACTTAGTGCGAATCCCAAGATCGTGAGAGAAATAAGTATTTCATAACTGAAACCATCCTTACCGTTACTACCATTCGGTGAAGGCCAATCACTACGGAAAAATTTTAAGGAGACAATCCAGCATAAATTGTGAATTTATGATCGTAAACTATTAGTAGGTAGTGAGATAGCATATCAGCAATATATGACAATGAATCAATCATTTATTTAGATATGGGATGCAAAAGTTCGGGTATATGCAATTTCTTATTCTTAACATCACAGAAAACTGAGTAATCTTTTTACTAAATGTAAAGTATTAAGTTTTATATAAATCTTTTACTACAATCATGTTTTAGGGTGAAACATGAGTGGTCAAGTCCAAATGGATGAATGCATATGCATTATGATTTTACATTTCTCATGTTCTGTTTTGCACAGGGACGCCTTCGTTTCCATGTTTTGATGTTTTTGATTTGTTTTCTTTTTATGGTTTTGTTTGTTTTGATTTGTTTTGTTTTCAAAAAGTAAAAATAACAGGGAGGTGCCCAGGAGCCTGAATAGCGGGGAATAATTTTTTTGCAGAGAGCAAATCTGCGTGTGAATGTGAGATTAAGTATGTTGGACTTACAGGGTTAACGTCACTGTCCATGCGTTTTATCGTTACAGTTATGCAGCACTTGTCTTATAGGATTGTTCAGTTATCACGTAAAGCAGCATCAGATGCAAAAGACATTTTCCTCAGACAACCATTACTAGATCACTGTATCAAGGGCAGTATTTCTTACATTTGTGGAAACTTGTGAATCTTTATCCTTCATTTTTAAGTTTGAGTTTATGACATATCAGAAGCACTTTAAGCTCTAGGAATCACAGGAACTCAAGTAAGGTGTTACAGAAACTGCTTATGAATTGGACAATGACATGTTGTAGTGACCAAAAAGTTCTGCATGGTCTGCATTCCTGCATAATCTTGAAAGAACTCCATAATGTGTCCAAAAATTTGTAGACACCTGCTCATTTAACGTGTCTCCTGATATCTAAGGTATTAATACAGTTTGCATCCCCTTTGCTGTAGCAAAATCCTCTGTTATTCAGGGAAGGCTTGATATCGGCTTGCTATACACTAGACATTGGAGCATAACTGTGAGGGTTTGATTGCATTCAGCCTCATGAGCATCAGTGAGGTCTGGTGTTTCTGGATGACTAATCCCAGAGGTATTGGCTGGAGCTCCATCCTGCAAGACAACACAGATCTACTGCTTCACAGGCCAATGCTGGGGGGCTTTAACCTCTATAGCCAACGCCCGGCATTGGTCATGGTGATCTTTGCTCACTGCTGCTCCTGAGTGTCCAATTCTCTTAGCATTGCTTCTCTATGGAGATTATACAAACTGTGTGTGTACTGTTGAAGATTTATGTCAGCAATGGCTGCACCAGTAGCTAAATTTACTAATTATGAGGGGTGTCTAAATACTTTTGGACGTGGTGTATATCTGCACCCACTGACTGTAATATGAATTGCACTTGAGCCCGTCGTGTTTGGTTAAACATGTTGGCCTAAGTCAGGCAGAAAAGTATTCATGCTTGAGTTTAGTGGTTTAAGAGATGGTTGTGTGTACCAAGTATGAGCCTCATCCCATGTTGTCACAGAGATTGCAAAAATGAACCGATTTTGGTTGTTGATGATTACACATGGACTGACCATGGTACACATGGACTACCACCACCCTTTCTTTCCCTGTTTCCTTCCTCATTTAGACTAGCTCTGCATTTTTGAAGAGTTCATGCGAAGGTGCTAGTCATTCTCATGCTCATCCTCATCCATCCAGATGGACTAACAGGTCAATATATCTGTCTCTCCACCCTCCCACTCCTCTCTCCAAAGCTTTGTGTATGCCGCTGCCAATATAGTAATGCTTCTGATAGACTGATAGCAAAATTTCCTCTCATTAACAATCATAATTGATTTGACAGGAAAAAAAGGATTTTAAGCACAATTCTGCTGCTCACTTTCTATTCTAACATATTGCAGTATCTAATTTAAAAAAAAAAGAAAAGAAAAAAAGCTATCTGTAACTAAATAATAGAACACTAACTACACTATCACATGCTTGAATGCAGAATACTTTTCTTATTACTAATCGTGAATTCATCAGGTTACAACACACCATTTGAGAAGGACTTCAATGACTCATTTTAAAACAGGATTTTATATTTAAAAAAAAGAAAAGAAACATAGCTTTCTCTTGGTCTCTTGCTCTCTATCTAGCTTTTTCTCTCCCTATTTTATTATTATCTTTTTTTTTTTTAATCACATGGCATGATTTTGGTTGATATGATACTTTTTGCTGTAAATGTTTAAGATCACACGTTGCAGTGATATTTCATTTTGAAATTGTGAACTTTGTACAATTTTTATCATGCTGGTGTTGACATCTCTTACTCAATAAAAAAACTTGTGTTGCCACACTGCATGTCTTCTGGCCTCACTGTTCATGGTGATCCCGAATCATTAAAGAAAAAACTTTTAGAATGTCTAGAGACACCAATCATTTCTTCCTATTTGCTTCCAAAGAGACTTTCAAAGACTCTAGTTTTCAGTCCAGTCCCTGAACTTGACCAGTTTCAGAGGAATTTTTTGTGTTTGTTAAGCCACACAGTGACCTGCATATAAATCACTCAAGCCATCAAACTTAAGTCCTGAACCAGTAAAGAAACAGGAGCAGATGATTCCAGATGATCAGGCGGTGATCAGTATACTGGCGGTGCTGAATGCTGAATGGTTGGAACACCTTTATCTAGCCACCTTATATATTTAAAAAAAAGAAACATAAAAGTCACACCAGCAAGGTTCACTTATCACTGATCCTCCTTTAGAGGTGAGTAGTGACTCAGTTACATATACTCAACGAAAACAGTACACTTTTAGCACCTTCACTAAATCTGAACAATTAAATTTGATGTAGTAAAATACTTTACTACATTAACAAATACATTCAAGTAACAGTAATCAGTTAATCCTCCCCATCACATCTAGTTCTTCATTCCTGATTCAGTCCCACTACTGTTCTATAACTAACTCAGTTCTTGAATAGTTTGACATGGTTTTTACTTCTACTCAAAGAGTTTTATTAAACTGTGCTTTTACTTTTACTTCAGGGTCTAGGTTTCCTTATCTACCCATAGCGAGTTATACATTCATTAACATTCTCAAACTACAATACCCAGCATGCATTTTGCAAATACATTATACAACCTCTGGTGACATAGTCACTAATCTAGAAGCTACTAAACACAGACATGATATTTAGCATTCCTGCCCTCCTGCTCTTCAAACGTAGTGGAGATATTGGGGCCCGCCCCAATATCTAAAAAAAACCCTTATATTTGTTGTTGTTGATTGTGATGATGAACTTTGGGACTTGCACATCTCAGGATATTAAACCAAATATTCTATATGTATTCAGTTTTTCCTGACATTAACAGCATTTCTGCAGTCCTGCCAGATATCTCAAAAACAAGTTAAATTAAATTTCAGTTGAACTTTGTTTTGTAAACACAGTGCATAGCCACTTTACAATATCATTATCAAATTTCAAATGTATTTTCCATATTTTTCCATGTTTTACTGCTTTTGTAAGTAGTCATATGATACAACTATAAATGAACTAAAAACTCTACTTTTTGAATGAAAAAAAAATATATATACAGTACTATTAAAGTACATATATATATATAAGTTAAAAAGTATTGTTAATGTACTATTAAAGTACATAAACACACAGGACAATTGTACTACTTCAGCATATCAAGGCATTTTGGACAACACCATGCTTCCAACTTGGTGGACACAGTCTGGGGAAGAACCTTTTCTATTCTAGAATGACTATGACCCAGTGCACAAAGCGAGCTCCTGGAAGAGACCTGGAAGAGTTTGATGTGTAAGAACTTGACTGGCCCACACTGAGCCCATCCAACACTTTTGGAATGAACTGGAACGAAGATTATGAGCCAGGCCTTCTTGTCGACCTCATAAAAGCTCTAAATTCTCTACAGAATGAATGTGCACAAACTCCCACAGAAACCCCAAAATCTTGTGTAGTGTCTTCCAAGCATAGTGGAAGCTGTTATAGCTGCAAATGGAAGACCAACTCCCTATTAAAGTGTATTAATGTATTTGAATGCAATGTCATTAAAGTCCCATTTGGTGTAATGGCCACGACCTTTGTCTATATGGTATATATTCCAATGACACCTGTAATGAAGAAAAACAACCACCAAGGGCCGCTATGAGGTCACATGACAGTTTTGGAAAATGTCTGCTACAGAGGAGGATACCGAGCTGAGAGACCTGCTGATTCAAAATTTAGAAAACAATGGAGTTTTGAACAAGATTAAGGTACTTTCGTGGTGATATTTTTTTCACAAACTTTCATAAATACACTTTTCTGACAGGAAATGCTAATAATTACGGCCAGTAAGTTCAGTAACTGCTAAAGTTGTGGTTAGCCTGCTAGCTAGCTAAACAGAATGACAACAAACCGTAACTATGGTTTAACGACCGGATTATGACTGCTGGATTCTTGCTTTCACACGTTCAACTGTTTTATACCACAGTATATGGGGTGTTTATGATGTTTCTAGGTTATCTAAGCATTCCTTAAGTCGTCCCTGCTCTTGTTTACAGGCTGAGCTCCGAGCTGCAGTGTTTCTTGCTTTAGAGGAGCAGGACAAAGTTGAGGTAAAGGACCTCGCAGTGTTTTTCAGCGTAATACTGTTCTATAGTTTATAGTTCAACTTCTGCCTTGTAAGTGTTGTGAATGTGCACTATTCTGCTTACCCTCTTGGGTATGAATGATGCTAAGTCACCCCTCCTTTTTGCTCCAGAATAAAACCCCACTTGTAAATGAAAATCTGAAAAGGTGTCTCAACACAAAAGATGGTGAGTTCAGTTCAGGTGAGATTTTTCAGTGTGGAGGTCTTGTGAATTACATTTCAGAATTTATAGTTCTAGATCCTTTTTCACAGGACGTCTTGTGGCCAGTTTAATCACTGACTTTCTCCAAGTCTTCAATTTGGACTTCACTCTTGCAGTTTTTCAGCCAGAAATTAATACGGTAATGTATTTGAGTTCTTAATCACTTAAACATGTTAAATGTGTTAAAAGCAAAATGGAAAAAACTGTATATCTTGCATGAATTCTTGATTCTTAAATGCCTGAAATACAATCTCTTATATTGTTCAGGCAAATTTCAGCTGTCCTCTTCAGACTTATTCCAGCAAAAAATAACAAGCGTGTGTAAAAGATTTACACTAAGAGTAATGAGTGTTTCTTGTTTTACTCAGTTAAATGGGCTTGACAGTCGTGAAAGTTTGTTCAAAGAGCTCGGCCTCTCTGACTCAGAGGGGAACAAGAGCACACCCCTTCTCCTTGAGATACTTAAGAGGGGCCGACACAAGGACAAGCCTTCCATCTTCTCTGAGGTGAACTTTTGATTTTTCATGACTTTTGACTTCTCAAGCATCATTGCTGAAAGGTTGCATGTTAATTGTCTCTTTCTGTCACAGGGAGATCGAGTAATGCACATTCCCAAGGTATTTTATCTTCATCTACCCATAACCTGATTTCAGGCACCCACAGTGTACAGTAACCACAGGAATGACTTGCTGTTTCAGGTGTAGATCCAGGGTTGTCATAATGCCAGCATCTCAGTCGCTTTAAGATGTGGTTGGAGATGTATCTGGGGCTGATTCATATCTCTGCCTTACCCCACATTTTGTGCCCTAACTTTTATTATTTAGGTCACACAAGGGAAGCATGATGTAAATTAAGGTGTTCAAATCGTGCAATGAAAAAAGATTCTTTCCTGTTCTGCTAAGTTTTGCAAAACACGTTTGTCCTACTTCTATGCATTTGGTGCTTTGTTCTGAACTTTACAGCAGAATGGCCGTAGCACATTTGGAGAGAGACAGATGCTAAACTTGTCATGCCTCACCATTTCTCCGTTAGACTAATGAAATGGTCTCTGCTTATTTTGTTACGTGTGTGTCTTTTTTGTTATCAACTATCAACTATCATATTAGGAGGGATACAGAGATAAATATTGTTTAAAATATTTATTCTCGCAAAACCCATTCAACCCATCCATAAATGGCGACACCAGACAAAAACTGTATATATAATAAAGAAAATAAAATTTTCCTGCACTGTTTCTTTAAACTTATTTTAAAGCATAAATTCAAGAAAATAGGTAGCCCATTGTTAATGTTCGATTATTAAAATATTGGTAAATGAAAGCTAATGTACATCTACTTCTACATGTTGGCATTAATGCACAATTTAAATGCTCTACACTGTTATTAAAAGGCTATTGCTTATTTAGGAGCTGTCTCCCCGTCAAATTGCTGAAGCCCGGAAAAAATTTGACTACAGGGACAAGGTAATTCTTCACTACTTCAGTATGGCACGTTTAGTTCCAGACTGCTTAGCAGCTTATTGCATGATTCTTATTTTAAAAAAAAAACTTTGTTCAATGCATATGTCTCCAGGAGGTGTATCTTTTTTAGCTTCCCATCACAGTTTAAAAAAAAAAAAAAAAGTCCAAAAAGGTCAATAGTAATTTCACAGGAGATGGTTTATTGTTGAAGGTCTAAGGTTTGTTAAGTAAGATCGTTCAAAGTAATTTGTTCGTTCATCAAGCAAGTTTCTCTGTTCAAATGATGTAGATATTTTGGGCAGCGATGATGTATTACATATACAGCTACTGATATGTACAGCATATTAAAGTATATATCGACACTTTAGGTAGTTGTATATAATATGTTAATGGAATGCTAGTAACGAAGATGGGAAGGAAGCTGGGGAAGTTCAGTCTGCAAAAAGACACTTTTTACCTGACTCTGAAAGAGGCCTCAAAGCAAAACCCTTGCTTTAGTCTTTGTGATGTGAAAATGTTACTTATTTGGCATGTATGTCTTTTTTTTTTATTAGGATAGGACTGGTGCAATAAGCAAAGAGGACGTGATTGGTGTTTTCTCAGATCTTTTCCCCAGTTTCAGCAGGTAAAATGGGTTGAATACAAAGAACCTCAGAACATGAAAGCCAAGAGCTTCAGGCAGTTTGAGAACTGGCTGTTACTGAAACTTACCTTTGAGTTATTCTGCCCTAACCACCTACCCATACTGAAACCGTTTACTTCCTATATGTAAGCCATTTATGCAATCCAGTAAGACTGTGATTCTGGTTTCTGGGGCTCTTGCATTCTCAAACTAGAACAGCAAGCACATATTTAAAAAAAAAAATGCATAATTGTTATTTAATCCATAGTTTAATTTCATATTATACTTTGTCATTATTATGTCTTGTTTGTGCACATTTGTTTCTTCAAAAATGTTTATATTCCAACAACCTTTGAAATAATCGTTTTGTGTTTCTCCTGTTGTTAAATGAAGAGGCATGCTAGAACGATACGTCATAGATGAGCTCGGCGCCAAAGATAAAGATGTAGACAGTTGTAAGTACACAGCATTTAACTTGGCGTTTTCTTTTGTGCATGCATACTTACTGGGCATATTGCATTTGGAGGTTATTGGTGTTTTCTCTCTGTTTGATTTATTTTTCATGTTTTTTGTCAACAGCCATAGACTTCCAAGACTTCTTGGGAATGTACAAACGTTTTTTTATCCAGTGCCGAAATGTGGTATGTCCACCATGAAAATGTATTACATACGCAAGTAGTATTTAGCAAGTGTGATATATGTGAGATATATATGAGAAAGAGATCTATCTATGTGTCTGTATTAGGGATGTCATGATTAGTTTCATGATATCATGATTATTTCTTGTATATGAATCGCATTCACATTTTTTTGAGGTTTTTAGCTTTTATTTACTGGTGTATTTTTTTTTTTTAAATAAATGATAATGTAAGCAGCTATACATCATAATGAAAAAAATAAACAAAGTCTGTTTCTTTAGAATTAAATTGAAGTTTGCATATTAGCTAATTTCCCTATGTAAAAAAATATTAAAAGGCTGCAGGACTGGAGTGCTCTTTTGTCTGGAGTGCTTGCTTCAATTCTGTCAGTTTATATTGATGTGCAAATATCAAATATCATTGACCGCCGAGAAGACAGGATATGGCGACTTGAGATTATCACTTTTTTTGAGTGAGTCAAGTGAGCGGTCATTTGCTGATTGTGCTGTCTGTGCACCTCTGCTGAAAAGTTTGCGTTTTGGGCGAGTCTTGCCAATCTGTTGATAGCGCTGTCGTCATCAGTTTTTAAGAGCGCTAACTGAAACACAATGTTCAGGAGCCATTTGTAATTAACTGAGCCATTTTAAATCGTGGTTAATTGAAAAATTGGTTTATCGTGACATTTCTTGTGTGTGTGTGTATATATACACTACATTTTTAAAATATTGTATTTATATTTATATTTAATACCATTTTAATATGTAATTTTTTCTGTCAATGGACTTTGTGTTTTAGGTTACCAGTGATGTTATCGATACAGCTCCCTCCTTGAGTAAGGTTACTGAGGACAGGATCACTTCATCACCTACCAGCAAGGTTAGAAAACACTTTGCCAGTATTGTGTGTGTGGGGAGGGGAAAGTAGGTGGTATAATACTGTGTACTCTTGACCTACTTATCAATTATCTTCATGTCTAGAAAGCCTAAATCTGTGGTGGCGATTAGTGTATCAAAAGACTGTGTTTTCTTACTTCGACTCATGAAGGTCGAAGGGGCTTTCCCAGAAAACAAAGAAGTCTTTATTGCACATAACTTGATTTTCCTTATGAGTTTGCATAACAAGGGTTATTGTTTAAACTCTTGGCTTTTATTTTTCTGCTTCCTCTAAGGATGTAGAGGTCAGTATTATGTCTAAGATTTTTGCACATATACTTTTGATTTTACCCAGAACAAGCAAGCGATTGAAAATACTTTGTTTGTGCGATGTCTGTTACGAGTCCGGTCATTGGATTTTTCGCCAACCTTCTTTTAATTCACATTTAAATGCTTAAACATGTTCAAAAGCAGGCTCCAAAATTCTGTCTTAATTCTGAAATACACCTTTACCAACTCAAAGCATATGAATGAGTCATTACTTTAGAAGTACATAATGACATTGCTTTTTTAGTAAAGCAAGTTGCTTAAGATTTTATCTTTATCTGTGTCAGAATAAAGCTATGAATCATAATAGTACAGTA
>JBBPDB010000153.1:5279231-5302326 GCA_037974465.1 Brachypetersius altus
AATCTGTAATAGGTAATGATTAGCCAAAATTAAAAAAAAATTATGATTGGTCAGAAGCTCTGCCTTGTGTAATATCAATATTGCAGAGAATAGATAAAGATTAACAGACAATATATTGTGTAGCTACATGCACATAATTTTTATATTATAGCCCCCCCCACCCCGAACAGAGGAAGCTGGGTCTACACAACGCAAGCTATGATGAAATTCAGCTTGATATTTCAGTGACTTGTCCGGTTCACACACGTTTTAAAGGTCTCTCTGTCCGATTCCAAGATTCCAATGAGATTAACGGAGTAAATTTTTTTTTTATATATGCCCACCTCTAATATATATACCGGTGTGTGTGTGTGTGTATATATATATATATGTGTGTGTGTATGTGCATAAAAAAAATGCTATATCTTGAGAATCCATGATCTCACCCACCTGTGAACCTCTTTTAGTCTGTGCTTAAACCAAATATGAAGTTGCTCTAGTGGCACTGATGACATCTGTGATATTCTCAGAAAAACGTAACTAGACCTATGTTGTAATAGGAATATATTGTAATGTCGACCACCGCTATGTACTATGTTGTGAAGTTTCATGCAGGGCAGCCTCTCCATCTCCACTGATACAACTGTGTTCCTTTTATTTTCATGCTTTCTGCTCTGTGGTTCTTTTCTGTGGTTTATTCTGCTGGTGGAGCGACTGACTGATGGTGTGCTGATTCCTCCTGGGCTTTTGTCCATGAAATTTGAGCCCTGCTTGCCTTTTCCACTTAAATCTCACCTGACTGCTCCATTAGAGGGAAATCCCAACCATGACCTTTCATTTCATTCATACTTGTGCACCCTTCCTGAAGTGTGATTTTTTTTGGAAACGTCTTTGAGGCGCAGTTTAAACCATGTGGTCTAAAATTCCGATGTGTGTGGTTGTGTGTGTGTTGTAATAGATAATGCAGTGGTAGTGTGTGTGAAGTGTGTACTCCTGACCTGTATAGTTTTTGAAGGGCAGGAATGCAGGCCAGCTGAGAGGAATGTGCACTCTTTTGTGTGGGATCTCGACCACATTCAGAATTCAGAATCGCCAACTCATAGCCACTCAACCTTAAAACACACACACACACACACACACACACACACACACACACAGGGTTCCCTTCCTCCAGGCACTACCCTTTAGGAGGCACACATGCATGCACACAGCCACACAAGCTTTCCTTTCATTATCAGAAGTTAATGGTTAGTACTTTTGTTTATCATTATTTTATCATATTTATTTATACACGTATTTAATTACACGGGCATTGCATTGTATTAGATTCTGTATTGAAAGGTTTGCATCTGCACTTCACACTTTTACACATTATGCACTTCAAAAGTAATGTAAAATATTTTTATTTGCTTTCAGTAAAAGAACACAGTAATTTGCCATTCATTTAAAATGTCTTGTATGTCTAGAATTTTGAATCTGCATTTTTCAACAGAACTACCCTGTTTAAGTGAGAAAAGAGAAATCATCTATGACTTTTTATCTATGACTCTTTTCTTCCCTTCCTCTCTCACTGTCTCTCTCTCTCTCTCTCTCTCTCACCGTCTGTCTGTCTGTCTGTCTGTCTCTCTCTCGCTGTCTCTCTCTCACTGTCTGTCTGTCTCTCTCTCTCACTCACTGTCTGTCTCTCTCTCTCTCTCTCGCTGTCTCTCTCTCACTGTCTCTCTCCCTCTCTCTCTCTAACTGTCTCTCTCTCAAGCCTTCTCTCTTCCTTTGTCTTTTTCTCTCTTTCTCTGTCTTTCGCTCACACACGCACACACACACACACACACACACACACAAACACACACACACAGCCTTCCCCTTCAGATAAGCACGTCCTGTTGATTATGTGTGAGCTGAGTGTTCATTATCAGCTCTTTGGTGCAGCTGAGTCTTAGTAAAGGTGTCAGTTTGATACAGACTGAGCTCCGCAGGGGAGTGTGGAATCATGAAGATGAGAGTATTGAACACTATTTCAATATTTGCAAAAAATAAGTAATGTGTAAGAAACTGAATGTCTGTAAAAAATGAATAGATCAAGGAATGAATGAAATACTGTATAAATGAAATGAAAAATCTTTAAATCAGCCATCGTCTGATTCTGTTCTTATAAGGATGTGAGTCAGCAGAAGAAATGGGCCGTATATTAGCATGTTTCATATTAGTGTGAATGATAATATTTAATGTAGCTTAATGTAACAAGATTTTGTTGCAAGGCATTTTGGTTCATGAAATATTAAAACCAGCATTTTCAAATAATTAAAATAATTAAACAACAGAGATGGAGAAATGAGGTTTTGTTGTGACAGTATAAATAATTAGTTGAACTGTTTGTTAATCTCTCTCTCTCTGTCTCTCTCTCTCTCTCATCCGTTCTCTGTTGGTCTCCCTCCATGCCTGTGGACCTGCCTCTTGTGTGTCTCTTTCACTGCTCTTTTGCTGTAAATAGGTAAGTGTTTCTGATGTTTCTAATATTTTTTAGGAAACTTATTGGAGCTCTGCTCAGTGAATGCATGTGTTTTCACCCCCCTGGTCTACTGTTCTGCCTCAGCAGGGTAGAGTTGGCAGATTATAAATTAGCTTAGTATGCAAAGGTGGTGTTCGGTGGAACCTACCACTTTGGTTCCACAGTGATGTCTAAATTCAAATCAGATAATTGTAGTAAATATTCCATTTGTTGGTGGTGGGTCATGTCTGTGTGGTTATACATATACAATTACAGACTTGCCTTTGATAAGGAAGGGTAATACCAGCTTAGTGACAAACACTGGTGCAGTGGGTAGAGAGTAGCGCCTCATAGCAAGATGGTCCTGGGTTCAATTCCTGCCAGCAAGACTACCGATGTTATATTGCCCCTAGGTGTGACTGTGAGTGTGTGTGTATGTGCGTGTGTGTCAGTATGCCTGTCTGTGTGTCTGGCCTTTCCCGCTATGACGCCTGGGATGGGCTCCAGGACCCCCCACAACCCTGGTTAAGGATAAGCGATTCAGATAATGGACAGATGGACTATGTTTCAGAAGCAATTTTAAAAATGCAAGTTTGTCTAAAGGCGCTATTTTCATAGTAATACAATAGACAATAAAAACATAATTTTTTTTCTCTCAACACATATATATGCTGCACTTTTTTTGAAAACATGTATTCTTTTAATATTTCAGTTTACAGAATTCATTTGAATTCACATTTACGGCATTTAGCATATACTTTTATCCAAACCGACTTCCATTCCCTGACTACAGGGGACAGTCTTCCTGGAGCAACTTGGGGTTAAGGGTCTTGCTCAGGGACCTAGTGGTGGTTTGCTGAAGGTAGGTTTCAAACCCATGACCTCTTGGTCCAGAAGCAGGTATCCTATCTGCTTTTGTTTTTAATAAACACTAATTAATTTCAGGATGGTCTCTAATGGGATGAGGCCGAGTGGCCACTGGTACCTACAGAAGCTGGGCTGTTTCTCTAAGGTAGACCACACAGGGAGGAAGAAAGGGTGATGACAGGTCGACCCTGCTGGCTCTAAGTCCAGCGTAACAGCCAGCCCTGTGCTGATCACACACTGTTTGGCTGGACTTTGCAACATGACTGCTTCTTCTGTGTAGCACACTGGCCAAATAATGCGTGATAAGAGTCATTTCCACTGTGTGAGAATGATTTGCACCCTGGTGGCACTGCCCTCAAGCGAGGCTATGGAGAGGGAAAAGAATGTGGTAGAAACTGAATGTGAAATGGGAGCTGTGTGAGTGACCTCAGGGTTTAGGCTGGACGTGGGAAACGAAGGAAGGAGATTCTGTGCGTGGGTTCGTGTTTGTGTGTGTGTGAGTTCAGTTGTATAGCTATTTTGAGCTGATTCTGCATGTGGACCAAAATGTCTTGGTTTTATGTTCCTCGGGTGTGAAGCAGTACTATTTTCAGATCTGATATCATTTTTGATTTGATCTGATTTCCAAAAACAATAAATCCCTTAGTATTGCCTAACATTCATAAGCAGCCGCCATATGAGCATGGATGCATGCACGACAGGAGCCATGATGCACCCAGATGTCTAGTTTTGATCACTGCAGTGGTTTCCAGAAACAGCAGTAAATGAGAGACCCTCTCTAGTAATTTAGGCATACATTGGCGATGGAGTTTTAAATTTCCCTACACTGTTTTAACCCTTCGTGGGCTTATGATTTTGATATTGCTTTGAAGTTAAACCCCTATGGTTTTAGTTTTCTATCATTTTTTAAGACTGGAACAATAAGAAATTTTGGGGCAAATTTTAATCATTTTTTTAAATACATTTTTCAGTTTGTGTCCTTTTCACACCAAATATGATACAGGCCAAAAAATAATATGCCAAAACAAATGGGCAAGCTTTAAAAACTTACTTATTAACACTAATGCTCAACTCTCCAAGCTAAATAAGAGCCTCCAACTCCTCATTTTAAACACTAATATTTTGAAATGCCACCCATGATCACACCACTCCACATCCTTCACATGCTCTTCCACATACACAGTGCTACTGCAGAACGTTAACTCCTGTTATTTGTGTTATTTGTTCAACCTTCTTAGCGGTTTATTAGCAGTGGCTCTAACAAAAACTTTTGCTGCCATAGCTGCCATAACTACATTTCTTCTTCACTAACTTCTTCCCACGTTCTCCTTTTAAAAATCTGAGTTAATTTGCAGGTTTTAGTGTGTGTTAAATCTGAAAAGGGTGACTGAACAGTAAACTATAATTAGACGGGGAAAACACTGTTTCTGATGCCGTTTTCCCAGTGTGGCAACACAGTAGTTTCAGCCACTCACATGAGCCACTCAAAGCTGTGTGTGCAAATGATGCAAAACCAGGGATGGAGCATGGACTGGAGCATGAAACTCTTATGAGTACAAAATGGAAAGAAAAAAACAAAGTCTGCTTTTTTTCATTCAAGTGTTATGAATAATTGTTGAGAAATGAATCCCAGTCCTAGTTATTCCCTTTTCTGCTGTTTCTGGTTTTACCTCATCTTGGTTCAAGTTGGCTAAATGTTGCTTTTTTTGTCTTTGTCTCTTAATAGTAATTTTTGGGCTGATATTTGTAAGATAGAAGGTGGTATTGACTTGTTCATCGCATTCGCTTACATACTGTATTGTATCTTCTGGTCTGAGTTGCGCCCTGAGCAAGAGCAGGGATTCTCCATTTGTAATTATATAGCAGGGCAGTCTAGATGATACTTTGCATTCTTCTAGGGGTGTGTGTGTGTATTAGGAGATTCTGAGATCGGGTTATTATGCGAAACAGAAGCCTATGCTCTGTGTGTGTGTGTGTGTGTGTGTGTGTGTGTGTGTGTGTGTGTGTGAGCGTGTGCATTTGTGAGAGACAAAGGGAGGAGCACTTCAGGCGTGACCGTTCTTCTTTCGTCTCCTGCAGGTTCTTAACCTTTCTGCATTACTGCTCATGTTATTATAGCTCATGCTGCCCTGAGGAGAAAGAAACAGATCTGTCCTTCTTCATTGTTTCTGCTTCGATCTCTCTCTCCTGTTCTCTCCTTTTCCTAGCACCTAAACTACCAGTCAAAAGTTTTTGCACACCACATGTTTCTGCATTTATTTCGTAAGCTGCAGATTTTTAATCCTGTTTAGCACTGGAAAGTTGTTGAGAGAACAGCTATAAAGGAAAATGTCGAATAAAAATGAAAATGTAACATATCTGACATCCATTAACTGACTATGTTGTGATACAGAGCCAAATTCTAGGCTGTCCTTTAAAAAATATTGCGTGCACTTTCATAAATATTAAGTGACCAACATGCCAATATGCAAAATTAGTGCGGCATAACTTTTTTAAAATAAATGTATTTTGGTTTGTTTGATCGTTTCTCTGTTGCTAGATCGTTTCTGGATGGGCTGATAGAGTACACTTAGTTCATTTGTAAGTGCATGTTTGCACTTAGATCTTGTATGTACACTTTGCTGATGTTTTCCATAGAAAGTTTGTCCCACGAATTAGTTCTTGCATATAGATTTCAGTGTGTGTGTTTGTTTTTATCTGTATGTTTAGGCTTATGCCGTATTGCTTACTAGTGTCTTATGAATGTGAGAGGAGAGTTTGAGCAAGTCGCTTAAAGTGACCACCTTGTTTCACAGTGCCTGGATTTCGCTCACCTGTTCCACACACTGAACACTAAAGAGAAATCTGACACAGAACAGCACTTAAGCATAAGCCTTTAAATCCAAATGCCTTTGAGAACATGAAAAAACACTCAGTGAACTTTGTCCCTGCTTTTGAGTCATCCCGGAAATGTTTTTTTTAATACAGGTACTGATCCGTCCATCCATCCATCCACCCTCTACCCACACACACAACTACAAATCATCCATCCATCCATCCATCCAACCACCTATCCATCAATCCATTAATTATCTGAACCGCTTATCATTAACTAAAATCACAGGGGGTTCTGGAGCTCATCCCAAGGGTCACAGGGTGAAATACAGAGAAACACCTTGCACAGGTCACCAGGTCATTCACAGCTTGTGTACACAATGCAAAAGGTTTTCTTCGGAAATGCAATAAACTATTTTTAGTCAAAGCTCTTCACTTAAGAAGAGCAGCTGAAATGAGAGTGTGTACTGTTTCAGGCTAGATTTGTTACAGAGCTGGATCAGATTAATTTTTTCCTCTCTGATATCCTCTCTGATTTTCTCCTGGAATTAACCTGATACTGATACCTGCTATCGGATTAATGCCATTTCTAAAGAGAACACGTGCTCTCTGTGACTGTTGCATTTCTCTCTGCTCTTTTTTTCTCTGTTAGTGGCTCAGTACTGGCCCACAGTGCCCTAAGGCTGCCCCCTCCACATGTACCCCCCCCCACACACACACACACAATAGATTAAAATTGTGCTCCACCTGTGTTCCTGCCTATACGTGTGTCCCTTTCATAGTATAAAAAAAGTAATCAAAGTCGAATAATGAGAGCACCCCGGGTTAAACATGTTGCAGCTTGTGTGTTTTTATATCAGCCAGAGATAAACACATCAGTGTTCTGTTATTGGAAGGGCAAACACACACACACTCACACACAAACATTGTAACCGATGGTGTGTGTGTGGCAGGGGCTGAAGAAAGTGGGCGTGATGTGGCCTTTGCTGATTAAGGCCCATGGTGGGAGAGTGGTTTAGATTTCCCTCCTCTGCCTCAAACAAAGAGACCATTTTAGAGAGATGAAAAAACGAGGGAGGAAATGGAAAACTAGAATTGGTTCATTGGAAATGGGCACACAAAAAGCATGTAAAGGAGTTGCCGTGTGCCTGCAGCTGTTTTTTTTTTTTTTTTTAATGTAGCCGTTTTTGAAAGGGATTTATAGCCTGTAAGTGAATTTACAGACTTTTTGAAACTTTGTGCCTCCTTTTGCTGGGATGATGCTGATTTTCTCCTTCTGACATACAGTAGTTTATATAAAAGGTCCCATTAGTATTATACTATACAAACACAGGAGACTGCATTCCAGAGTTTACACAGATGTGGCGGTTGAAGCACTAAACTTAAAAATCCTCAATGTGTTCAAAGTCTTTAATTGACATTGTTTCATGTGGGGTTTTTTGACGTTCTTAAATCAGGGACAATTGCCATTGAGTTTAAATGAGATTTAAGTGGATAGATTTTATGCTTTTTCCATGTGATCGAGTAATTGTATAACTCAGAAAATATATTGAAGGCTGTTGTTGCATGAAATTAGTCTTCAGTTTCCCACCACAACAAACTACATACATGTTCAGCAACTGATCAGAAAATTTACAAGCTGAAGACAGATCTATCCCTCACATGTATTCTTTATTTTCCTGCTGTTACCTTTTGTATTAACCATTGTAATGCAATACATCCCCCCAAACCAATATATCTTTTTTAATGTGATTTTATTCCTCTTTTTCTGTACGAGTTTTTAGCAAGAATGACCATTAAGAGTCAGATGTTCAAACAGCTGTATTATATACACAGAAAAGCACTGATGTGCTGCCAGAAGAAAAGGAAACATGCTGGGGTGTTAAATTCCCTTGTTTGATATAGACCACTGTATAAATGAGGTCCCACCAGCTGCAAACAGAACCAGAGTTCAATTGGAATCAGTCCAAGACTGTGATTTCTGGCAGACCACAGTTTATTTGTTTAGTGCACACCCAAGTGCAGGTGGAGTGTTCACACGTGTTGTTTGTAAAAGAGGTGGGTGGATTATTGATATCTTGCAAGTTTTTTGTTTTTTTTTACTCAGGATATGATGGGATCATCAGTACTTTTACCCTGATCAGCTGCAGGCCGTATTAAAAAGCAGCGCACCAGTATAAAGAACAGTATCATACTTTTACTGTTGTTACATGTAGCACTGCTGGTACATTGTCCCCTCTAATTTACCAAGCCTCAGAAATATGAAGATATAAATTCACTGATCATGCTTTTTTTCTCTTGCTACTGTTTCCAATATCTGATGGTATGGGCCCATACCTAGTGCCTTTGTGATACCAGGGTTCTCGCCTTTCATTGGGGCAAAATAACATCATATGTAGGCAATTCATTTCTGTCATACTTGGCACATGTTGTATAATATTTAACTTTGCACATAAAATCTCAAGAAAGGGTCACACGCCAACATTCTTCAAATTATTTCTAATAATATTCATATTGGTTTATTAAGATATGTGTAAAAATGAACTTAAAAACCAGATTACCGTTTTACAACCACCATGGCCATGAAATGTCTGAGAGATACCCATTCCATGTTTACATCCGTGCCAGTACCAGCATCGGATCAGTGCGGCACAGTGAGTCATATACATGAGCATGTATCATGAAAATGTCCTCTAGTGTTCTAGTACATTGATAACATATCATTATATCGTCCAAATGATAATAGATTTAGGCCAGAATTAATAAAGTGAATTGGTTAGATTATAATGGATATAATGCTCATTATTTATCAAAAATGTTGGTAAAATGTCACTAAAGGTGAGAGTTATTTTACAATGTGAGGATTACCATTAGAAGATATGTTTTGCTCAGACCTACTCCTTGGCTTTGTCTGCTCTGAGTGTTCCAAGTGTTCTGTGTGGTGTTATGATAGACTTCAGCTGCTGATGGATTTAGAACTTTTCATTTCTTAGAAGCTGCACACAGCGGTGCGTGTCTAGATTTGTAAGCATTTATGAGGGATTTTTGTCAATTTTGGGGCATTTTGCATGCCAGCATTGATATGTTCATCCGTGTGTGTGTATGTGTGTGTCTTGTGTTATGCAACAGACAACTCCCAGCTGTAGCAGCCAGAGGGCCTGCCTCGTGTCAGCCTCTCTATTGTCACAATAGCAGACGGCCGCCATGCGTCTGTCTGATCAGCATAACACGAGCCAGACACACAGCCCCCAACCCCCTACCTCTCTGAGCCCCCCATTCTCTCTGTCTCCCGCTCTCTCCGTCCGACTTTCCCTTGTTCTCTGTCACGCTCTCGGCCTCTCTCTCCCTCTCTCATGCACACTCTATCTCCCACTCTCCTGTTTTCTTTCTTTCACCTCCTCTTAAATCAGGCCTTAATGGCCGCTTGGAGAGCGGTAGCGTATGGTTAGCTGACAGAGAGAGAGAGATGAAGAGAGTGTTAGAGGAGTGCCTGTACTCCCTCTGCCATGTTTATTTACAAAAGCGGGAGGGAGGTGAGTTAAGTTACCCTCGGGCCACCCCGCACCACACACTGCAGTGGCTACTCCACTTTATCCTCTCCTGCTTCCCTCTCCTGTAATTACACTGAAAACTTCTCACACTTTCTCACCCTTTGGCTCTCTGACTTTTACTCTGTCTCTGTTGCTAAATGCTGAGTTTATGCCCCCACTTCTGTACTGTTGTGTATAGCTTTATTGTAATGTTTTTTGCTTCTCTTACTTTTGTACTGTCCACTTTCTGCCATTGCAATGGAATGAGGAATTATCTTATCTAATCTCATCTTAACTTAACTGGTATGTGGAATTTAGTACAAAGTTAACTGACCATTTCAGTTCAGTTATAAAGTTGTAGTCTGCCAGTGGGTTTTCTTTTTCAATGTTTGTATCTTTAATGAATTTGCTCTAAGCCTATGAGGGTGATGTTACTGACAAGAAATGGAAGCCTAAACCCATTAGCAGTGAGCAAACTATGTGTCTAAATAATTACACACACTTGACTCAAACCATTTGTTAACTCAAATAAGACTTTATCTTGTTTCTGGTACAGGCAGCTGTCAACTCTCTTAAATACATTTAGTCTATTGTCTGTATAAATTGTCATTTATATTGTTTACATTTGTTTTATTTTGTATTTTATTCAGTTTATACAATTGATTGTTTTCTACTTTTTGTCTCAGGAGTAATTGTATGTGACAAACTTATTTAATATTGAATCTTGTCTTCACTAATTGGCTCCATTAAGAGCAACGGGAGCAGTGTGAACATTCACATTTTGCTTTAATGTCTTTCTTCTCTTTATTAGCTGTAATTATAGGATATCACGAGTGACTTGGAAATTATGATTGCCTGCAGGTAAATCTAACTAAGCCTGTGCCACTTTACTACTGTGTGTGTGGTGGTAGTGTGTGTATCTGGAGCACATTCTCCTCAAGACCGTTGAGATTTTGGGCAGGCTGCCAGGTTGGCTGACAGCAGATCAGCGGAATGTGCAAGGGGGTCTCCACTGGTCTCTTTCTCCTCCTGACTGTGACTCTTGTCTGAAAAGTTCCCTGAGGATGCCAGTTCTCTTAATATGTTAATCCAACAGCAATTCGGATAAACCTGGCCCATTCAAATACTAAGACTGATAAGAGATTGAAGCTGGAGGGGGATCTACAATTAGGAAAAATATCTTAGTCTTCTCGCTTAGCATGGCACTTAGATTTTTATTTGTGGAACAGGATACCTGAAATGCAAGGTTGAATAGTTAAGCCTTATTGAATATAAAGCTAAAACGGATAAACGTTTCCTTCAGGAAACATACTTGTAAATGTCTCGTGGAAGTAGTTTGTTGATAGTTTTGTAGCATTCATTTGATTCAAATGGGTTGAATGATTGTTTTAGATGCATAATAAATGTCTAAAAGTTGTTACTGTGGTTTTGCTGTTCTGTTTAAATATAATTCCACATTTGGACAAATACATTGTTGTATAAGGAATTCCTTTCATATTCTATTCGGGTACAAAGCTGCACTTTTTCTCCATTTTTTTATTGTAAAGAACTGAGAAAAACAGAGCAAACTTGAAAAAAAAACAACACTGATCCAGTCAGCATAAATATCCTTGCAGGGCTCCAGATGGCGACTAAAATTGTCGTCAATGCAGACTAAAGTTTTTTTTCCAGTCGCCAGTGGTGTCTCTCACAACCAAGAAAAATTACAATAATTACAAATACAAGAAAAGTGACGAATTCATTATTTGCAGATACGTTCAACCCGTTCCTACTACACTATCATGTGACTATAGGGCTCGATCGAGAGCTCTTTTTAATGAGTTTGCTCAGATCACTAAGAAGATCCAGCTCATTTGGCTCGCAAAAGGATCTTCGTTTTACCAAATGGAGTCAAAGAACAACCAGTAAGAGAAAATGCAGACCAAAGTATATCGGTTGACCTGGTGGTGCTGGTATTGTAGTGACTGCTGATAGTGACTGTGGACAATGACTGAGTTCGTTAAAATGTGTAGATACTCTGCAAGATGTCAAACATTCATTGAATTCATTTCATATACAGTAGTGTTAATCATTCTTGTTATAATGTGTAGGATACATTTTCATTGTTTATATGTCTAGTGTTATTTATTTGTGAGATTATGTATAAGGCAGTATAGACTCTGGACTTGAAGTGTTTCTGTGTAATTTATTCATTTGTTATTATGTAAGATAATACAGATTTTCCAACAGCTCAGAATGAGACTGCAGACAAAATGTCCCATGAAAATATTTTTAAATTTATATCACATTTGACAGATTATGGCTTTTAAAATATTTAGTGTTTTGGAGCCAGTGGCTCCTAAGGATTTTTTGCCTGAGGCCCTGCTTTGTCTTCTGAACGCTGTTGATTGAAAGTCTGGAATGACCGTTTATTTTTGCTTGTTTCAATGCGCTGAGTGAGAAATAACTACTTTTCTAATTATCTGTGACAATGGCTTATTGTTTGTGGTAACTTAAGGGTTTAGTCAACTGAAAAAAGGGAATTGTGAATTTGTGAATGTTCAGCTTTACATAAATAAATTGCAGGACTTAAAAACTTAACAGTTTCACATCATAACCATTTTTTTGATTAGACATGAAAGAATTTCAGCATTAGGTGTTTGGGGAAAGCTTTGGTTGAGAGAAATGCTGCTCTGCTGTCATTCCCCAACCATGAGCTCACAGTGATGAGGCTGCATTCTTACTGAGAGGAAACCGGTGCACTTTCTGAATGCAAAAACACACACACACACGCACACGCACACATACACACAGGCACGCTGTCAAATGCAGTCTTTAAACACCTGCTTGTCTCTTGCCACATGCCTTTCTACATTCTCTCTCTGCAGGGTGGAGTGAGAGCTGTTTTCTTCTGATGTTTCTAACAGATGTTTCAAGACACCTTCAGGATTTTCAGCTGTTTCTGTGTTGTTAGTCATCCTGTGTGGTGTTACTGTTGGAAAGTGCTGGTGTGGACAGACCAGTATGCAGGGCCTATATGTGCCATTGTTTCTGTGTGAGTCTGCTTCTTTGATGGATTGCTTCTCATGGGATGGTCACATGCAACCTTTGTTTTAAAAAAAAAAGACATGTTTGGTGACATTTTTTGTGATTAATCCTATAACCATTTGATTGCATTGATGGTTGTTTTCCAGGTAAATAAATGGTTTGTGTCAACAATGGCAAACCTGTAAACGTCTCTTTGAAGCTTATATAAAAATGTTTTAAATATTTTAGTACTATTTATTACCATGTTGCGCAAGTATGACCTTTAAAGCTTCTATTACTTGTTAGTGACATTAGCCTTATAGCTCCAGGGAAAAACAAAAAAAGATTTCTTGGCTGTCCAGTTATGTTTGGGCTGAACATGAAATTGAATTTTTTTTTAAAAAAATGTTGCTTTAAATCTGATTTGAATGTTTCACCATCTTTTTTTTATTTGAGCAACAATCGTGGTATGGGCACTTTCCTAAGCCTGCCTTACTGTAGAACCTGTCCAGCAGCATGCCTTAAGAAAACCTTTCTGAGAACGGCAGAGCTGAGTTAACTCCCAAGCTAACTTCTCTTTAAATCAAACACACTCACACAATGGCCAGCTGTCAGCTTGACTAATATTGTGGTTTTGGGTGGTGCAGACAACTTCTGCTAATGAGTAATAAATGTGTGGCTGTATAGTGTGATATATGTAGTAAGGACTTATTGGCTGGGAAAAGTTACAAATGTATGTGTGTGTGTGTGTGTGTGTGTGTGTGTGTGTGTGTGTGTGTATGTGCATGTAGGCAGGAGACTCAGATCTCCCTCACAGGTGAAAGTATTATCTCTAGTCCTTTCTTGCGGTGGTTCTCACTTTGTTGTGAAGCGTGACTGATGAGGAATGTATGGAGTCTGGACACACCCTGTTCTTTCCACATCATTATTGACCTCTGACCTCAGCAGCCCACTGAAAGCTTTGTTCAGTCAGACTCTGCTGTCCATTACAGATTACTCTGAGGTTATGGAGAGCCAATCCTCTTCACATGAACTCACAAACACACAGAGAAAGAAAGAGAGAGAGAGAGAGAGGGAGAGAGAGAGAGAAAGGCAGAAGCGGATCATCTGATGATGGGAAACCCATGTTCTTTCTTTCTCAACTATAAGGTGACACAATATTATATTTTGGATTTCACAATATTTACTTTTTCTCCACAATTTAGTACATTTATTTTAACGCAGAAGAACATTAACTCCTTCAAACGTTAACTACTCTACATACTTAAGATTATGTTTACACTTCTAATTATTGAGTTCAGGGGTTTAGCCACTCTTTGCTAACAGGTGAATAAAATCAACATCAAATCCTTACGGTCTCTAACGACAAAACAATGACAGTGTAATGGTGTAAGATCCTGACCAAGATCCAGAATGAACTCTTTAACCCCAAAAAGACAACCACTCCAGAGTTTCAGAAAGACCTTTGATTTTTAGATTAAGTTCACCTGAGTACCAGCCCCACCCCCAGTATGTAGACCATCGATTCTTGTGTACCCTTTTAGAGGATTGTCTGCGTCTCCAATAGCATAACAAGCAATTTTTCTCTTGTCTTACAGAGGACTGACACTTGCCCTCCTTTATATTTGGCTTTATGCCTGCTTCATCCCGACTTATAGTTATGGATTACCTTACCTGTTCTCTGGACTATTCTTCTGCCTTTTGTGATTCTGCTTTAAATACTCCACTGTCTGTTTTACTCATATCTGTAAACAATACAAGTGGACTTCATTGACTTTAAACGTACAATCGTCGTAAGAATGCTGCTAATGCTGCGTAAGAAGATCTGCCCTGACCAACTATTAATTGTGCTGTAATTGTAAAATGGAAGCATCAAGTAACAATGACAGATCAGTTACGAAACTGTAACGCATAGACAGTAGGAGCAAGGATGGAAGCATTTGGGGGAAGTCCTTTTCCTGTTCCAGTATGACTGAGCCCCTAGGCACAGAGTAAAGCCCATAAAGCCATAAAGACATGATTTTAGTGTGAAAAAATTGTGGCCTACATGGAGCCCTGACCTCACTGAGACAAACACCTTTGGAATGAACTGAAATGTCAAATGGCCCTGATTTCACAAATACTGTATTTTAATGGGCACACATCCCAACAGACACACTCCAGAATCTTGTGGAAAGTCTTGCAAGAACAGTATATATAGCTGCAAAAGGGAGCTTTGGGCAGCGCCATATTAATGCCTGTTGTTTTGGAATGGTATGTGCAACAGGTTTTTACACTGATGATCAGGGGTTTCTGCGTGTATACACACCCATGGTTGCCTATTTATCTAAGACTTTTAACCTAAGATATGATCATGCAAACAGAACAGTTTGATTATCATGGTATAACCAAGTTCTAAGAGTCTGACTTTAGTATTATGACATGAATGCAAACATGAGTAACAAAAGAGTGTAAAATGGATCACACTTTTATGGATGTAACCTCCTTCTGATTAAACATTTCATTAGAAATGGACACCATAGGCTATTTAGATGGAAAGAAAGAAAATAAAAAAAACACGTGCGTGTCCTGAAGGGCTGTTTCACATCGTAAAGCCAGACTGTACGCATGTGCAAGGAAACTAGACTAGTCTTTTATACAGCTCATATAAACATCTTGGTCAGGTCAAGTTTGTTATTGGAGTAGTTAAACTTATTTAGGTGGTTGTGTGCATGTAAACATAGCAGGTCCAGTTGCCAAAACAAGACAGCTGTGCTTGATCAAAGTACAATTAACACAAACTATAATATACAAGACAAATATGTGTTATATACACACAGTTTAACTGGTTTTAGGGTGAAAGAAAGTTCTTTCAAACATTTTCCTCAGTAATATTGAGGCTTTTTAAGATCAGTGCAAACTTTTTCAGCATGTCATTATGTCTGAGAGTACAGCTGTATTTTTTAATATTAATTCAAAAGGTAAAATCAAAAGATAACACAATACCCAGATTAAAACGACATTATAGCACACTTTTACAAGCATTTACATGCTGTACTACAATAATCTGAATTTTAAAGGGAACGTCTGCCAAATTGCTGATGATTAATTGGTTGAGCCAACAGAGTCATTCATGGTGATTTTTGGTAAAGAGTAAGGAAATGTGTAAGGAAACTTTTCCCAGCCTCATTGTGGTGTCTCCATATATAACCATTGTATTTGCTTTATAGAAGAGGGTGACCTACACTTGTCTTCCGAGATTTTATATGTACTGTTGATAATGGTAAGAACAAATACTTCAGCGATGCTCTGCATGTACTCCGCCACCAAAAGTAGACTATAAACAATATGTTTAAGGCGAGAATCTTATTTCAGAGCTTTCACTAAACTATCACTAAATGTTTCAGGCATCGGACAGCATGTATGCAGTCTGTATGTTTTTCTAGAACACCAAAATTGACCATAAAACTGTTCTGAGTGACTGTTTATCAGTGTGACTGAGTGACTGTTGAACGTGTCAGTCTATCAGTGTGCTACTACCAAATTCCTGGGAAGCAGAGAGAATAGTGGAAGTCATCACTCACAGGAAGGGGGAAAGACTGAAAACAGGATGCACCAAAGGCCAGATGGAACCTAGACTGCACCCCCACTTTCACCCCAACACTCAGACATGCACACACACACAGACACACACACAGAAACACACACATACTTCACTACAAGACATCAGATGTCTTGCTTCTGTCATATGTTTTGAAACTCTCGTGGCTGCTGTAATGAACCCATTGCTTTGATGTATTCCTTTAAAATGTCATCATAATCCTATACGTCTTCATAATGTGTTGTTGTAGTACCAGCCTATGAAAGTTCCCTTGTGAACCCATTCATTATCGTTTGACCAAGGATGTGTGAGTCATTAGCAGGCTTTGGGCAGGATACAGAGTGAGAAAGGTTCTCGTTCTTCAGCGTTGAGTGTATCCAAAGCCGTCCGACTGGTTTTATATGGCTTTTTGTTTCTGCTCACTGAAACGTCAACATCCACCACCATGACGGGGCCCGGACCAGACTGGCCATCCTTGCAGATTTATCTCAACTACACTGGGTCATAGTTCAATATGAGAGATCAGCACCTGCTTCACCCTCAATCTGGTATCATGTTAGACCTTCTGCATGAAGAACCTTGACTGAGGGAACCTGTGAAGAATGTCTCTAAACAAAGCTAAGCCTTTGTGAGAGTGACTAAGCTGAAACATGAGGACAGCAGGAATTTTCATCTGATGTCTACTGAAGGCATTAAGACACATAGAAAGTGGGGGCTGGGTACGCAGTCAAGGAAGACTTTGTAATTTGGCCTGGTGTTTAAATACCCCCCCACAAAAAAAAAGATTGGACTTGTTGAAAACACTTTTTGTGTTATGAGGTGTTCCATGCACTTGGTTTATTCAGACAAATTCTGCAGTTTCATGGTTATTAAGCTTTGTATATGTTCACAGCTGAGTGTGAAAAAAGAAATGAGCCCCTCTCTTGGTTAGATATGGTAATGAGCCATGCCTATTCCTCCTGTCTCCTCCCAGTATTTGCACTTGAAGTCCCAAGCAATGTCTATTACTCCAGCTCCCTCTAGTGGTGGCCATCTAAAATACATCATGATCAGATAATTTGAGTTCCTTTTACGTTTACGGAGACTCTATTCAGAATCAGAATCTGAACATTTTTATGATCCCTGAAGAAAGGACTTGCACAGACACACAGAGAACAGTCAAATAAAACTCTCCAGAAATACTCTTATGTTATAATACACTAAATGCTGTTGTCAGTTAGAGAGATGCATATAAATATTATAGATAAATAAATAGATTACTGTTGAAATAGTTTACTCAATAACAGGAATAGTGGAGTGGAGCTAGCACATAATAAGACATTTGCACACAATAATAAAGATATTGCATGTAATGATAATTATTTGTAGACTATGCAATTGGCAGCTGGTAGCCTAGTGGTTAGGGCATTCGCCCTGCGATCAGAAAGTCCAGGTTCGATTCCCAAGACCGCTAGGCAAAGCTGAGGTACCCTGAGACCCCACACACTGCTCCCCGGGCGCTGTGTTCCTAGCTGCCCCCTGCTTCACTTGGTGAATGGGTTAAATGCAGATTCGTGATGTTCACACTGTGTGCTGTGGTGTTTTCACGAATGATCACATTTCACTTCACTTTATGTACTTTATGTGCCTCTGAATATGTGTGTATGCATTTGAATTGGTGCCGGAGTCATATTGTAGAAATATTATTTAACCACAACCTCAGCACCAGTCCCTTCCTAAGCTCTCTTGACTGCTTGGCCACAGTTATAGTCTAGCTGAGGACCGAGTCTTAAGCCTTAATCCACTGCCTTTTTGAAATGATTGAGTACCCACACCTACAGTGGTGCTAGAACATTAGTGAACCATTTCTAGATGTCTGTGTCCTAAAAGTAGATAAAAAGAACCCAATTAAACAGATGAAACAAATATATACAAATTCAAGAAAATTATTTCATATCACATTGCTATATGTGGCAAAATATGTGAATTAGGAATAAATTTGAATCTGAAATTAGTCAAGTGTTTATAATCAATGGGATGGTAGTCAGGGGTGTGTGGACAGTCTGTTTCATTTTTAGAAATGGGGATCTATCAAAAGCTGTTCTTCACAACTAATATTTGTGCATGAACAAAAGAGTTTGGAGTCCATCAGTCCACAGAAAGAGTAAGTCTGTGTACAAACATTCAAGATCACTGTTACCCTTCCCAGAAGTGATCGAGGAACAAATATCACTACAAGAGCAAGGCATGTAAGAGTCTGCAAAGTCACAAAGGAATCTGATGTTCTAAGCAAGTGACTAATGTTAATGTCACATTTGCTAATGTCTGTGAGTCCACCATCAGGAGAAAACCGAACCACAATAATGTGTATACGAGGGTGGCAAGGAGGAAACCACTACTCTCCAAGAAGAACATTGCTGCCTGTCCAAAGACCACATGAACAGGCTAAAATGCTATTGGGAAAATGTTTTGTGGACATATATGACCAAAGTAAAACTTTTTTGTTTAAATAAGACGCATTATGTTTGTAGAACAGCATAAGACAGTGTAAGAACCTCCTCATCTGTGGTAGCAGCTGATCACGGTTACAATAAACGTTTAATTGCAGTCACATATATGTAATATTTGATTCCGTTTTCTAATGTATGTATTTTGGTTTCATTTTTAATTGGGTTCTCTGTGTCTGCTTTTGAGACTTATGTGAAATCGGACGATGTTTGAAGTCATATTTAGGCATTTATATTGATGTTAAATAGTTCACAAACTTTTATGCACCGCTGTAAAGGCCTTTTTAATGTATTCTTTTTTTCTTCTTTAATATAGTGGTTTCTATCGCATTTACCTTGATTAATGAAGAATATAACATCAAAAATGTATTTCATGTGTCACATGCGACTATTTTGAGCACCTAAATGAATAAAAATATAGTTCAGTGGCCTTTAATTGCTGCTCTGTTGAAATAATAAGCTCTTTCCAAGCTCATCTCCGTTTGAAGTGTTCATTCACTCTCTCCCTTCTCCTTTCCACTTTCACAGCCTTTCATCTTTCCCTCCCCAGCCCTGATCCCTAAATACTAATGGTTGATGAGTAAGAGCTTTTGAGGTTTAGGAGAATGTCTTGAAAGGGCTTTGAAGAAGTAGCAGGTCAGGACTTTCTCTGTGTTACTGGAGGATTTTTTTTAAAAAAAAAAGCTTTCCAGTGATTGTGTCACTCCATTTCATGATGGTACTCTTATTGCTAATTAAATAATACATTGCTCGTTTCATTTTAAGGATTGGACTAGCTGTTCCAGATGGTCAAATGAAATGTTCTAAAAATTCTCATTGACTCACTGAGAAGTCTGAAATGTGACAGAGGACAAAGTGACTCAAGCTATAAAACAAAGAAGACAGATTTTTATTGTCCTTGGTGAAACCACACACAGGGATGCAATCCCATTGTACCTCTGTGCCAAATAGACCTACTTTGGCCAGTCTATAAACCCAGCTAAGGTCTTTCTTCTTAGACAAAGTGGCATGTTTGGGTCTCTGGTTGGAAGATATTGGAGAACTGTGAGATTCTGCAGAAAATGTGTCAGTAAGGATTAAGGAATTGATTCAATTAATGTCAAGGACAAGACATGTCCAGTATAGTCATCGCCATAAATATAACTTACTTAAAGATACACTTAAGGAAATATTTTAGGCAACTGTATAAATAAATATAGATGCTTTCTTTTATTAAAAAACAGTGGAATTGTGTAGAAACATTTTTATAAATTATACACAGCTTCCATCTGTGCCAGTGGTGACACAAACCCAAGACCTTTGTGTACAAGTTTTACAGACTATAAAAAAACATTTTTACCACATTTACTTTGATTAATGAAGAATATAAAATCAAAAATGTACATCAAGACTCATGAATGTTTAAGGAAGAGAAGATGAAGGACTGTATTCATCAAGTAAAAATAACAAATGTTATGATTTTTCTTTTTTTTAC
The DNA here is from genome assembly GCA_037974465.1 of Brachypetersius altus. Lineage (NCBI taxonomy): Eukaryota > Metazoa > Chordata > Actinopteri > Characiformes > Alestidae > Brachypetersius > Brachypetersius altus. The sequence continues at coordinate 5,299,453 of JBBPDB010000153.1, forward strand.
TTGATGAATACAGTCCTTCATCTTCTCTTCCTTAAAAATTCATGAGTCTTGATGTAAATGTGTATCTCCAGACTCTAATTAAGCAATATATTATTTCTTGTGGGTTTTTTTCCTGTGAGACAGCACTACAGTATGGGTCACAGTATTGTGTGTTTGTGGAAATTAGGGATGGCATTTCAAGCAAAAATACTTTTCGATATTCTCTGGAAACTATTGGACCGTTCTTTGAAGATGCACTGCCATCCCCCTGTGTTACTGCCACCTTCAGCCAGTAGAAATCTGTTACTTACTTACAGGCACTGATTACAAACAAAGGAAAAAATATTTTTAAGGCGAGAAAATATTCACTTGAACTATTTGATGTTTTTTTAATTGAATGACTATTTGAAATTTTTAAAACTATGACCCTTCACTAGTGGAAGATAATTGACCATTATCAAAAACATGATCAATATTTACAGGTTTCTCTTTAAGACGTATTTCTTAAAGGCACAGAAACAGGAAATTTAATTCTAAGGATAAAGAGAGGTTGAAAGTGACGAATGTAAAAGGAATGAAATATGGAAATAAATTCAGTTTTGACAGTTTTTGGCAAAATATGCTCATAAATTGGCCTCAGAGATAATGGTAAATGTAATTATGCTTTATAGTTATGCTGTGACTTTAATTATTCTACTGACACCATGCAAATAAACATATTTTACGTATTATCATCTTGACTGGCCTCAGATAAGGGACCAGTTGACAAAATTACGGCTTAGAGGCAGTCCATCTATTTCTGTTAGCCAAAACCTTTTAGCTAAGTCAGCAAGATGCTGGCATCTTTTTCCAGTATTAAAAATAACTCTTATTGTGTTTTTTTGTGTAATATATATATTCTGTATTGATCAATAATGAAATTAGGGCTTGGATCACAGTTAACCCAGAAGACATCAGCCCAGACAGTTGCAGTTGAGTAGAACTGTCTGCCTTCCCACTGCAGCTGAATGTAACTCTGTCTGCCTGCTTTATTTTTGATTGAAAGGCATGTACAGCCCTGTCAGCGTAACACTGATGTTGAAATGGATCCAGCTTGTTTTTAACAAGAGGAATGTGTGTATGCGTGAGTGGTGTATGTATGCGTACGCATGAGCCTTGTGATGGTTATGCAGTGGATACATTTCTTCATCCTACTCAATCTTTCTGTTTAGCTTTATGTGTTCCTTTATACCAGGGATCACTTCATGGGTACTGAGCCATACGAAGGGCTACCAGTTTGATGCACTAAAATATCTTTTTTTAGATATTGTTATATTGTTATATTTTTTATCTATATAAATGCAAATGTGATTAAAGAAGAAAAGCAACAGGATAATATTAGATGCTCACTGGTGAGTTGTGCTGTTTTTAGAACAGGTCCGCAGGCTACTCATGTCATCTTTGGGGGCACCCTGGTGCCTGTGGGCACCATGTTGGTGACCCCTGCTTTATACACTCTTCTGTAGGAGTGGACAACATGATAATTTATCTTTACATCACAGTGCTCTTGTTTGAGCACCTTATTATTTTACTATTTATTTTACTACAGGAATACTCTTTTGTTCAGTGTTTGTTTACTATCAAACCTGAGGGGGCTCTGAGTCAGATAATGTATACACTGATAATGATGTTCCATTGCTATCTGTATAAGATAATAAACCTAAAACTTATTAACTCCATAACCTGTACAATAACGAGCAGTTTAATGAACATTGGCTCATCTCAGTTATTATCAAGTAACCAAGAGAGTATTCAAATTCATCATTCATCATGTCCTTTTCAAATTCAGAAATGCACCCTTTTTTAAAGGCTCCGGTTTTCCTGGTGTCTTTTGTTGTTTGCAAATCTTAGGAAAAAAGCCACATATTGTAATATAACATATTCCATGAAAATACCTTGAAGTATCGTGATGTTGGATTCTTGTCATGTTTACCCATCCTTGAGCTCCACTCTGTGGCCTTGCGGCAAGCAGGTGGAGTCTAAAGCTGGAATGCTTGGGAATGCATTCAGCTGAACCGAGCATGCACAGGCAGGACATAAAGACTGACCCGCAGATGGAAAACGGAGACTGCTCCAGCATGGAGTGATTGAGACAGAGACAGGAATAGAGCAGGAGAGAAGAGACAGAATGCACCGTGGGTTGATGAATATTTGTAGACCCCTGCTCTAGAGGTGAAGGCCAGCCTCTGCAGTGCAAAAAAAAGCCAAAGGTCAGGGGTCAGGCTAAGTGTTTGCTTGGACATTTACAGCTTGTGGTCTGGGTGAGAGCAGAAAGAGCAGTGATGATAAACCTGATGGTTTTCTAATTAGCTCTGAATGTTTGTGAGACAAGTTAAACACATGCTGTCATCTAATCTACACTGGTCTCCTCTACACTTTCTCTCGTGCTGTATCTGCTCTCAGCTTCACTTCTTTTCTTACAGCGCATAGCATCACAGCATGCCGCTGCAATATATCTGTAAGACGTTTATTCCACTATTTTCAGTTCAATATTAAAAAGAAAACTTATTTAAGAGTTATGAGTGTTGAGGAGTCAAGTTCTTTCTCCATAACACATTATGTAAGGGTCTACTTTAGCCCGAGCATATTAAACATATAATATTAAAAACATTTGGTTTTGGTTGGCAACCCATTATGTCCTGCCTCATATACAAACAATTGGTTCTGAAGTTTAAATAGTGCTGTTGGCAAATATATTTCCAATATGTTTTAAGGACTGTGCCTCTGTTTAGCCACTAGATCTGCTATAGTCTCGCGTAGCCAGACCTTCAGACTGACAGCTGAAGGTCTGGAATTCATAGCCACTTTCTTTGGCCAAGGCCCGCCCATAAGGCCGTTTGACTGACATGTCAAACA